>JAASAO010000328.1:0-47468 GCA_017311375.1 Mytilus coruscus
ACGCAGATGTAGTGTGACTATTTAAGACCAATGAATTTTCGGAAGATCCCAGACCGATCCAGTGCCCCAACTGTCTGATACAACCGCATCTGACTTACTTGATTTCTTTTTTCCATTTTTAGAAGGTGATGACATTGAGCTCTGTAAGGAAGATTGAGTTGACTGAGTACTGGTTTTAGAAGGGTTTGATTTTCTTGGAATAATTAATTTATCGGAAGTTTCTAATTGAACAGGTAGCATTGTAAAAGTTTCAGCATCAATTGGCCATGTCATGCGAGTTTGTGTATTCTCATGACTGAATGAGCGGCCAACTTTGCTGGCGTACGATGGTTTGTTCGAAACTAGAGGATCATTCGAAACAGAAGCTATCTGTTTAGCCTCTGGGTAACTGATGTTTCTTTCTGTTTTAATTTTAATAATATTTTTTTCTTTAAGATAAACAGGGCAGACCCTAGATGATGAAAATGGGATTCACCACAGTTTACACATTTAGAGGATTCAGAGCTACAGGTTGTTCCTCGTGTCCTTCGTCAGAACACTTGAAGCATCTCTGCGTACCACGACATTGTTTGGTTCCATGACCAAACTTTTGACAGGTGAAGCATCGTATTGGGTTAGGGATGAATCTGTCAACTCTGATTCCGAAGCAACCTAAAGAAATAGATGAGGGAGGAGTTGGAGTTTTAAAGGTTAAAAGATATGTATTTAATTTGGTTATATTCCATTCTTTTAATTTGAAATCTAACAACATCAGATACACCTTGGTTTGATAATTCATCACTAATTTCTTCCACGGTAAGATCACCTAGATATTGACTTCTGTCTCGAATGATTCCTTTGCAACTGTTCAAACTATTGTGAGGAGAGGCAGAAACAGAAAAGTCTGTAATTTTTGTCATAGTCAGCAAATTTGTTGATTGACTTTTGTTGGAACATTCAACCAACAAATTCCTGATCTCATTTTTGAAACTTTTTAACCGTACCAGCAATGCTTTGAATTTGTTTATGAATAACAAAAGGAGATATTTTGAAACTGGTTTTTCATCTGTTCCTTTTATTACAATAAATCAGGGCCAACTATCATCTTCCTGACAGGGCGCAGAGTCATCACATTTTCTTTTTTTTGTTGAAGCTGATTGAGAAGTTTGGTTTTTGTTTGCCATATGAAAGGAGAAAGATTCACTATCCTTGTCATCCACCCACCTCGGAGTGCCTACAAGGGCGATGCTGTGTTTCCGTGGCGAGCGGGGTCAAGCGCTAATGCTGAAAGCGAGCTGCAAGTATAATGCACCTCGTCCCCAAAATTAGCACCCAAGATCCACTGCGGAAAGCACCGGATGTTCCAAGAATAGTATACTCAAGCAGAGCGTATCCATCAAGCGAAATAGAAAGCGTACCACTTGATTGACCCATGAGCCATCGCCTTCTTAGATCTACATCGAATAATGTTGGCTGTTATTTACTTTCATGAATCAATTTGTGATTAAATGATAGAAAACTATAGCGTTGAAATGACATTACCAACATCAATGACTTGTAAAGCTTATAAGATTAGATGACAATTATCAAACACATTTTTAAGTAGCTGTTGGCAGTCCTGAATATTTTTAGGTTCTAAGATATGTTCGTGTGTCAAAATGAGCAATATCTAAATACATGTATGCTTTTACTCATAGCATATGTCAAATTTGTTTTTCCTGAGTAATGGTTTTAACAGTACTGAGAAAATGCTAATTTTGAAGTTTGAAAACATAAAGCATAAAGCAAACATCATAAAATTATAAATATAGTTAGCCTTGACTAAATTTGGTAAACATGTTTTTGGAGACAAGTTTTACTTTTTAATGTTTCAGTTGTAAAGGAAGGATCATTGACTAGGTAAGGTAGTATAATTTCACAATTCTATTCAAAAGATCAAACAAGCAATATGCAGATGATCATATTAAATAATTTTTTTGCAATTGTTTGCAATATTTTACTCAAACTACTTAACACAAGTTGGGTTTCATTGTGAAAATACTACGATGGCCTATAGTTGTTAATTTCTGTGTCATGTTGGTCTCTTGTTGAGAGTGGTCTCATTAGCAATCATACTTCATCTTTTTTTTTATAAATACTAAATATGTTTTCTTTAAGTTTTTATAATTGGTGTTTGAAAACGATAAGACTATTTTTAATACAAAGACTTTTTTCATTAGAGTACAATATCATACCAATTTTTGAGGATTATATGATATGGTCAGTGCAGTTACTAATAGATGGTAAATTATAATAGCAGGTTTAGTTCCAAGTAAGACAATTTTGAAAATAAATTTGTAGATAAAGAAGGTTTTGTAATAACCCGAAATATTTTTTTTCGAATATATGTAGTATTCTTATGTTAATAAATAAGTCTAAATTGAAAACAACGTTCAAACCTATGATTGCGTTGTGATATTCTTATGTTATATATATATATCTTTAAAATTGTTATTTGATTCTTGTGCATTGTGCCTTATACTGTATAATGTATTTCTCATGTTTTGTTTTAAAAAATAAAATTATAACTTATATTAGAAGTAAATTACTGTGCCCAGCTGATGATTGTGGTAAGCACAATATTAGGTTCATACATGTACTTGAATTTGATGTTTAACTTTCTTTTGGTTTACTCTTGTTTGTTTGTGTCATACCACGTATAGTTATTTGAATTGCTACCCATCTTGTTACATACTTGCTATCCTCATTTTGGCGTCCTTAATTGAGAAAGAATGAAAGATAAAAAACATAATGATACTGATATCCATGTGTACAAATTTTTTTCTGGAATTAACTTTATCTGGTCATCAAAGTTTTGTGAAATTTACATACAAAACATGCAAACTACTGATGCATTGTTTAGTTGAAACACAATTGATTTTGTCATGGATTATAACATCACATACTTTCTATTAGATTACAATCATCCCGTCAGACCTTCTCAATGGTCTGTAAATAACATTAGTTAATAAACTCATCATAGATACAAGGCTTAAAATTGTGTACGTCAGACGTGAGATTCGTGTTCAAAAGTCTAATCCACTACAAAAAGTTCAAGATACCAAATAAAGTAAGATGTTTTTGAGCATTGAAGATCCAAAATTCCGAAAGATTTTGCCAATGTTACCTTACTGTTAAGGTAATCCATTCTTGGTGCACATTACTAAGTTTTGTTACCATACAGGAATTAATTCATAGTTGGATTGGAACTTTATTTTCTCCATTTATACTGTCATTTTCGATATGTTATTAGTCAGTAATAGAGAAGCTAAAGACAACAAAGGAATATTCAAGTTCATAAGTTGTGAACAAACTTACAAGCCATGGAAAAAAATAAGAAAAACGACAAAATGACAAACAACAGTTCACAAAACCCAACATAGAAAACTAAAGACTGGGCATTACAAACTCCCTAAAACCTTGAATTTGATATTGATACTTTAAATATTAATATATTGTGCCCACTGAGCATGGTTTTTCTCTCACTGTCGAATAATGAAAGGGACTATGATGCATTGACTTTGAACAGCATAGCATGTAAGTTCAGCCGATATATCTGAAATGTATTGGCAATATTGATCTCAAGATATCACTTAGATCAGTTACTGTAGTAATCCAATTATCCTGCACTTAAAGGCATTTGGTTCTTCTATATCTTAATCAGCTCTGAAATCCCTAGGCTCATCTATAGATTATGGTAAAACAACCAGGACTATCAACACCAAATTGTTCACTACGCTAAATAAACGTACACAAATCAAATGTCTGAATGATAACAACATTAAAAACCTGGTGATAGTTCGATCGTTTGTTCTTCAAAAATTGTAACATGAATTTAATTTTATACATTTGATTCGAGTGAGTCTGAGACTACTATAACACATTGTTAGTAGTCTCAGAGTGAGTTAACTGTACTTTTAGAGGAATGCATGATCTGAATGAATTTTAATATTGCTGGGAATATTATATATGTTAGTTTAATAGTTCAAGGTTATTGTACTATCCAATCCCGTTGCCCGCTTGTCATAGTAAAACGAATATTTTGAGGAGCCTATACCATATCATAAGTTGATAATGTACTACCTGGTCCCTTCTTTGGATTTGTAAACAGTGAACAACAACAAGAGGTAAACTCAACATTTAGATTAAAACAAAATGCATTTATAATGGGGAATAAAGCTAGCCCTAGCACATAACTGACCCTAAAGTTAGTCTTATTGTAATCTTGAATTATACACTGGTTCTCTAGACTTGAAGCAAATAATAGCCAAAGCGTACAAAAGGTTTAACGTCGAAGTCTATATAGTTTTAATTCACTTTTTCGGTGTTCGGTGTCTTCGGTGGTGAAAAGACCTACCGATCTAAAACCGTGGAACATTATTTCAGGATAAACATTTTTAAATTACTCCTCGTGTTGATCACATCACAAAACATCTAGATAACAGATAGCCGGACGACATTTTGCCAATACTTTATTGTTTCTACTTATTTCCACGGTATTTCCGAAATTTAACGGACAAAGTTTTAAATCTATAATGACATCTTATATCCTGATGATTTATCCCAAGAG
Source organism: Mytilus coruscus (assembly GCA_017311375.1). Classification (NCBI taxonomy): domain Eukaryota; kingdom Metazoa; phylum Mollusca; class Bivalvia; order Mytilida; family Mytilidae; genus Mytilus; species Mytilus coruscus. The sequence goes on from JAASAO010000328.1 coordinate 4,589, forward strand.
GTTAACAAGTGCAAAACTTTGAATATTACTTAAAGGAAAAGGGATCAAATTGTATTATCGAACAAGCTTAAAGCGAATGCACATTACGCAGTTCTGTCCAAATATAAGACAAATATTATTACTTCTGTTATCATTGCATGTATGCTCTTGCAGTTGTGAGCGACCATTTTCTGCACTGCGGCAACTTAAAACTTGGAACAGTTCAACAATGACCGAAAGTATATCGTGTGGTCTTGCTATATGCTTCATGTACACACTGAAAGAAATCGGATTCAGATACTAGGTAAGCATCATGTCTGCATAGCAATGTAAATTTCGCTACCAATAACATGTGAATAATTCTGTTGTAGCTGCAAGCATACAACAGGTAAAATGAAACCATATAACCTCGTTCATTATTTCCAACTATCGTTTGCGACATGTCTGATATCTGTGACCTCAAAATTGAACTTTTGATGGTGATCGATGATGTACTTTTTGTACAATGAGTAAAAAAAATAGCAACTAAAAGTAAAGTGGCGGATCCTAAAGGGGGTCCGGGGTTGGAACCCCACTTTTTGGACGATTAATGTATTTGAATGGGGACATATAGTTGGAACCCCCCCTTTTTTTATCCTGAGTAGGGAATCCCTCTTTTAAAAATGGCTTGATCCGCCCCTGGAATAGTCATGGTAAACTGATGAAATAAGTTAATACAGTATATGTTCCAGTGTAGTCCAAAACTAGAAAACTTCAGAAACGAACAATTTACAAAGCCATGGCAAGAATGGTGTTCACAAGCAAACCTAGTTTATACATATTTTTTGAGCGAGCGACTTGCCAAACTCTTAAATGGTGTTTGACTTGTCTTTCTCGTAACAGGGGGTAGGAATGCCATTTACCGTCAGGCGTCGACCAGTAATTTTCCGCTCAGTTAGTGTCATATTAGTTAAAAATTTTAACGTGATTCGTCAAATTATGGTCAGATCATATGTTTTCGTACATCATATGAATTCGTATCATGCATGCTTTTTCAATGGAAATTGTAACGTCACAATACATTCTTAATAGCACGAAAACCCATGAGACGAGGATATATATAGAACTTGCCGGTTTTAGCTATGTACTGTACACTGATTTACACAAATACAGTAATATACGGAAATATACATTAAAAAAAGTTGGAACAAATTGTTATGTCTGATTAATAATGAACTAAATCAGTTGGAACGAATTGACCATTTACTTGGTTCGAATTGACCAAATCTGGGATGAACTGGTTTGAAACGAATCGGACTTTGAACGAATTGACTAGCATTCACATGATAACATACCTTTGTACATGAACAGCTCTTATATATATAAATATATATATATATATATCTTGTGATCCGTTTATTTGGCAATCGCCAATGGCAGTCAGCAGGGTTTAAGAACATCTGTTGTTCGACCTGTTAGTCAAATGTGTCAGTTATGTTAAAATATACTTTTTCACTTTTTGGTCTTTTAAAAATGTTGTTTGTGCTGTATTTAGACCCTCTATCAAGAAATTTGTTTTGCATGCACACGTATAAAATTGCGGTTTTATCCAACTCAATCATAGGTTTGAACGTTGTTCAGTTTCAATTTAGACTTGTTTATATTTTTTCGTTTGGGCTTGTATTATATTTTCCTTCGGGTTTATATAATCCGTTCATCCTATTACTCTTCAAAATTTGAGTCTATCCTAAATTGAGGTAAATTATATGGCCTTCCAAATACCGTTTCGACCCTAACATCACTGAAGAGACATTAATTGTCGAAATCCGGATATGGTGTACTAATTTTGCACCTTTTGTTTGCGATATATCATCTTTTCCGCAAGTTTATTGTTTTCTGTTTGGTATTAAATTAATAATTTTAAAAGATCCATTTTGTAACATCTTGTGATCCGTTTATTTGGCAATCGCCAATGGCACTGAGTCAGCAGGGTTTAAGAACATCTGTTGTTCGAGCTGTTAGTCAAATGCGTTTTGTCGAAATATACTTTTCACTTTTTGGTCTTTTGAAAAATGTTGTTTGTGCTGTATTTAGACACCTCTATCAAGAAATTTGTTTTGCATGCACACGTATAAAATTGCGGTTTTATCCAACGCAATCATAGGTTTGAACGTTGTTTTCAATTTAGACTTGTTTATATATATATCGGTATTGTTACACAATCTTTTAGACTCATATAATTTTCCTGTTTGTGTAGTATTGTCAATTTTGATGATCCAATACCTATTAAGTTTACTGGTTGGTAGATTTATAGACTTATATATATATATATATATATATATATATATATATATACCTTTAACGTCATGTGACAAGATTTTTTATCGTTATTCGTCATGAGGTTCCACCGTTACGACCCTCGTAAAAGGACGACTTCGTTTGTGGCGACTTGTCTAATACCGACCTGTACGATTTGGAAATTCTCATATTTCCGGTAGGTTGCTTGGCGCAAAAAACCATGTCACTCATAGAACTGTTCATGTACAAAGAAGGTATGTTATTATGTATACTCATGTGAATGCTAGTCAATTCGTTCCTAGTCCGATTCGTTCCAAACCAGTTCGTCCCAGATTTGGTCAATTCGTACCAAGTCGATGGTCAATTTCCGTCCAACTGATTTAGTTCATTATTAATCAGACATAACTATTTGTTCCAACTTTTTATGTATATTTCCGTATATTACTGTGTTCGTGTAAATCAGTGTACAGTACATGGCAAAACCGGCAATTTCAAGTCCATTTCTTCTGTATATTTCATATGAAAGGACATTTATCAATAAATTACTTTAGAGGCATTTATAAAAATTGATGGTTTGATTAATGTAACAAACAATGTGTTGAAAACGCAGATTTATGTGTAGTATATTTGTTTATTTAGTCATACATTTTTTGGGTTGTTTTGTTTTTCCTTTTGTAAACCTGTATGATATGTATGATAATTTGGTAAAATACATGTATGTCTTATGCAATAAAAGTTTGATGATTACAATTTTATTTGATATGCATGGCATTGTAGAATCCATGACAACTCGCCCCACACCAAATCACCCACTTTTCCATCAAGTGGGGCGCACTTTTAAAAATCGCCCCACTCTTGTTTATCAACTCGCCCTACTCTTGTTTACCAACTCGCCCCACTTATGAACAGGGTTAAAATCCTGCTGAATATAGGTCTGCCAACTTGCCCCACTTATGAAAAATAGAAAAATCCAGATGAAATTAGTCATGTCAACTCACCCCACTTATGAAAATGGATGCAATCCCATTGAATGTACATTTTGTACCTCTTCAAACTCGCCCTAATTATGAATAAAAGAATGAAACTGGACTGAAGTCAGGCCTATTAAATGAATACTTATGAAAACCTTAAACATGCATCTTGTTTTTATTTTTGGTGAAATAAAGCAGAAAGAAGTATAAATATCGTCATTTCTGTGACGTCAATATTATTGACTAAAGTAACTGTTTTTGACATTTTTTTTCCTGGTAAATATGTAGGACTCTGAACCGAGATGGTACTCCGAACCGCGATGGTCACGCTCAGGTGCGATGGTTTGACGCTGAAATGCGTTCTTGATCACGCTGAAGTGCGATGGTGGCATTGTGATGCTATCTTCTTGATAGCTACGCCGAAGTGCGATGGTCTACACAAAACTACATGCTTTTCATGTCGATGTAGTTAATTATTATGTTTAAAGCAGTTTTCCAGGTTTTTAAGTTTGATAAATAGTCAGGGGACTTATTGAAATAAGTGAATTTTAAATCACTTATTTAAGTAGCAAATTCGAAGTTTTGTCACAAATTGTGATTTTGTAGTTTTACCAAAATTTTAAACACATAGGTTTAGATAATATCTTTTCATTAGTAAAATTGAAAAAAAAATGAACTTTTTGCTTCTTTTAAGCAGCAAGGTTTATGCCTTTGATGCAATCATTTAGCTGCAAATTCTATTTTAGTTGAAAAATGGCCTTACATAATGAACTGATACTTTCTTAACAGATTTTTCCTAGCAGTGGGAGTATTTTTCCTGTAAAATTCAAGGTTTCACCTTATAGATTACATGTATGTAATAAAATTCTACTGTTCACGATCAAAATTTCACTGTTTGGGGGTGTTGAAATTAGTAGGGGTTATTAAAATAATGATACTTATAGAAGTGATTTTTGGAAGGAAAATGAGGTATGATACTTAAACAAGTGATTTTTATGTCATTATCCTAGATTTAGTACAAGGTCATCACCTGACATGACCCGGTCATCCTATAGCTATCAACACAGATGTTGGTTCTGATAATTTTAGCAACATAATTAGTCCCTGGATCATTAGTATTCTATATTTAAAGCTACAATAAAATTAAATCACTTAGTCTAGTGATTAATTTGTACTACAGTACTGAAATAGGTGATTATTAAAGAAAGACATTTCTTACTTTCAACCTTTGTGAACATAATGTTACTTGAATCAGTGATTTAGAAAATCACCCATTTAAGTAAGTCCCTGACTGATAAAAGGCTTATAAACTTAAAATACTACAAGAAAGGGGCGGATTGGTAGATACGCGAAAGTTAACCTTCTGTAGCAATTTTTTTTCGAAATCTACAAAAGGTTCCTTTTTACGTCTGATGGAGCGTGACATTCACTAAATACATACCGGTCCGCAGACAGACTCTCCATATTATAATATTACGGTAAACGAGGAACTCACAAGAGGAACAAAGTAAAGATAAAATATTAATGCAGAATTATGTCCACACGTAGAAAATCAAAGAGGACGATCTCTCATTTAGTATGCAACTGTAATTAAGGACAGACATAGACAATATTAAATGTAAATTTATATACTAACTATTAAAAAAATCTACATGTACATTTCATAATAATTTCACATCTGTTGATTTTAAACTAGCCATCATGCGTCAAATAGACCATCGCACATCAGCGAACGGACCATCGCACTTCAGCGTAGACCATCGCACTTTAGCTTCCCCATCGCACCTCTGAGTCCTACAAATATAGTCACTGTTTTAAAAGATAAGTCAAGAGTCATGCCTGATGGGTGTTTGCAACCCATAATTGAATTAAGTAGTTAATTATGACACGCGTACAGGTTTATTGTTAATGGTATTGGCAAGTGTATGTCTAAAACATCAAGAGGATTAATAAATAGCAAAGATATAGAAATTATAGTAAACATAGTATGTACAAAGATTTAACCATGTGCACGAAGGAATACAGATCATTATACCTATTTCAGTATACAATTACAGACATAATTCATGTTTGAATTGTTTACATTTGTCATTTCTGTGTCATTTGGTTTCTTGTGAAGAGTTGTCTCATTGGCAATCATACCACATCAAAAAGCTTAGCAATCAAAAATGTAATGGTATTCGTCATCATGAGCATCTAAATTCTATTATTGTTTAAAAAAAAAAAACTGCCAAAGAGAAGTAACGATGCACGTAATAAAAACATAGTAAACGTAGTATGGTTTCAATTATCATTTAGAAGCATTTATGACCCTAGCTTTGACCCAAGCAGAGTACGGTTTTATTCTTTTGATGAATATGCATAAACAACTTATGTGCATATTAATGAAATACAATAAGCTATTATGATGATAACGATTTCTTTTCTTTGAAAATAACACCAGAACACTGTATTTAATATATTTAATTGTAATGAAATACTAATTTCAAGGATTTGTTCTCAGGGATCTCCATGACCTGTTTTATGGTGGCGCACCATCATCGTTAAAATATCATCCGCCACCATCAAATAACCCCCTCCATCGATAAATTATCTTCCGCCATCGTCAAATGATCCCCGCCATTGTCAAAATTTATTTTCGTTTCTCTGCCGCTGCCATTTTTCTTAGCAATTATAATCAATTGGTTGTAATTGCATAACCCTAAGGCTTTTTGTATCATAATTCAAAGGATCCTCCTTGAGCCCTGGGGGATATCCGGTTAAAGATCGCTAATCACTTGTACAGGTAGATCAACACACCTGACAAGAGAACACTTGATCAAGATAGACGATTGATTGCATTATTTAATTACGTTTCAGCAAATACTAATGAAAATTTAGATTAAAAAATAAATTGTAATCAAGTTACAAAGAAAAGAGTTTAAAAAGTTGAACACATGCTTTAATATAGACTTACGCAATCCGCATCCAATTACAATAAGATGTAAAACAGAACATAATTATATCATGCCAAATAACACGAGTACAGCAGTTATCGATAATATTGAATCACTTTACAAGTTTGTTTATACCAATAACCATGTGGAATTGTTCAGCATTTATTACTGTTACTGTCTGTGAGTCAGTGTATGACCTTATGTCCAGTTACTCATATCATGATCATGCATGCATATAGCCACTTGTTTGTTTATACCAATATTATTATCCATGTGGAATTGTTCCACATTTATTACTGTTAATGTCTGTGAGTCAGTGTATGACCATATGTCCAGTTTCTCATATAGTCACTTGGTTGTTGTATATACCAATAACCATGAGGAATTGTTAAGGATTGATAACTGTTAATGTCTGCAAGTCAGTACATGTATATGACCTTTCTTCAGTTTCTCATATAGCCACTTGTTTGTTTTTTTTACCAATAACCATGTGGAATTGTTCCACATTTTTTACTGTAAATGTCTGTGAGTCAGTGTATGACCAAATGTCCAGTTACGCATATAGCCACTTGTTTGTTTATACCAATAACCATGAGGAATTGTTCAGCATTTATTACTGTTAATGTGAATGCATCAGTGTATGACCTTATGTCCAGTTTTATATATAGCCACTTGTTTGTTTATACCAAAAACCATGAGGAATTGTTCAGCATTTATTACTGTTAATGTCTATGAGTCAGTGTATGACCTGATGTCCAGTTACTTATATAGCCACTTGCTTGTTTATACCAATAACCATGAGGAATTTTTCAGCATTTATTACTGTTCATGTCTGCGAGTCAGTATATGACCTTTCTTCAGTTTCTCATATAGCCCTTTGTTTGTTCATACCATTTACCATGAGGAATTGTTCAGCATTTATTACTGTTAGTGTCCATGAGTCAGTATATAAACTGATAGATATAAGAAGATGATGTCCAGTTACTCATATAACACTTGTTTGTTTTTACCAATAAATATGAGGAATTGTTTAGCATTTATTACTGTTAATGTCTGTATGTCAGTGTATGACCATATGTCCAGTTTCTCATATAGCCATTTGTTTGTTCATACCATAAACAATGAGGAATTGTTCAGCATTTATTACTGTTAATGTCTGCGAGTCAGCATATGACCTTTCTTCAGTTTCTCATATAGCCACTTGGTTGTTTATACATGTACCAATAACCATGTGGAATTGTTCCACATTTATAACTGTTAATGTCTGTGAGTCATGACCTTATGTCCGGTTACTCATATAGCCACTTGTTTGTTTATACATGTACCAATAACCATGTGGAATTGTTCCACATTTATAACTGTTAATGTCTGTGAGTCAGTGTATGACCTTATGTCCGGTTACTTATCATGCTTATATCATGTATATAGCCACTTTATTGTTTTACCAATAACCATGAAGAATTGTTAAGGATTGACAACTGTTAATGTCTGTAAGTCAGTGCATGACCTTATGTCAAGTTACTCATATAGCCACTTGTTTGTTTATACCAATAACCATCAGGAATTGTTCAGCATTTATTACTGTTAATGTCTGTAAGTCAGTATATATGACCTTTCTTCATTTTTTCATATAGCCACTTGGTTGTTTATACCAATAACCATGAGGAATTGTTTAGCATTTATTACTGTTAATGTCTGTAAGTCAGTGTATGACCTTATGTCCAGTTACTCATATAGCCACTTGTTTGTTTATACCAATAACCATGTGGAATTCTTCCACATTTATTACTGTTAATGTCTGTGAGTCAGTGTATGACCTGATGACCAGTAACTCATATAGCCACTTGTTTGTTTATACCAATAACCATGTGGAATTGTTCCACATTTATTACTGTTAATGTGTGTTAGTCAGTGTATGACCTTATGTCCAGTTACTCATATAGCCACTTGTTTGTTTATTCCAATAACCATGTGGAATTCTTCCACATTTATTACTGTTAATGTCTGAGTCAGTGTATGACCTGATGACCAGTAACACATATAGCCACTTGTTTGTTTATACCAATAACCATGTGGAATTGTTCCACATTTATTACTGTTAATGTGTGTTAGTCAGTGTATGACCTTATGTCCAGTTACTCATATAGCCACTTGTTTGTTTATACCAATAACCATGTGGAATTCTTCCACATTTATTACTGTTAATGTCTGTGAGTCAGTGTATGACCTGATGACCAGTAACTCATATAGCCACTTGTTTGTTTATACCAATAACCATGTGGAATTGTTCCACATTTATTACTGTTAATGTGTGTTAGTCAGTGTATGACCTTATGTCCAGTTACTCATATAGCCACTTGTTTGTTTATACCAATAACCATGAGGAATTGTTCCACATTTATTACTGTTAATGTGTGTTAGTCAGTGTATGACCTTATGTCCAGTTACTCATATAGCCACTTGTTTGTTTATACCAATAACCATGAGGAATTGTTCAGCATTTATTACTGTTAATGTCTGTAAGTCAGTATATGACCTTTCTTCAGTTTCTCATATAACCACTTGGTTGTTTATACCAATAACCATGAGGAATTGTTTAGCATTTATTACTGTTAATGTCTGTGAGTCAGTGTATGACCTTATGTCCAGTTACTCATATAGCCACTTGTTTGTTTATACATGTACCAATAACCATGTGGAATTGTTCCACATTTATTACTGTTAATGTCTGTGAGTCAGTGTATGACCTTATGTCCAGTTACTTATCATGCTTATATAGCCACTTTATTGTTTTTACCAATAACCATGAAGAATTGTTAAGGATTGACAACTGTTAATGTCTGTAAGTCAGTGTATGACCTTATGTCAAGTTACTCATATAGCCACTTGTTTGTTTATACCAATAACCATGAGGAATTGTTCAGCATTTATTACTGTTAATGTCTGTAAGTCAGTATATATGACCTTTCTTCATTTTTCATATAGCCACTTGGTTGTTTATACCAATAACCATGAGGAATTGTTAAGCATTTATTACTGTTAATGTCTGTAAATCAGTGTATGACCTTATGTCCAGTTACTCATATAGCCACTTGTTTGTTTATACCAATAACCATGTGGAATTCTTCCACATTTATTACTTTTAATGTCTGTGAGTCAGTGTATGACCTGATGACCAGTAACTCATATAGCCACTTGTTTGTTTATACCAATAACCTGGTGGAATTGTTCAACATTTATTACTGTTAATGTGTGTAAGTCAGTGTATGACCTTATGTCCAGTTACTCATATAGCCACTTGTTTGTTTATTCCAATAACCATGTGGAATTCTTCCACATTTATTACTGTTAATGTCTGAGTCAGTGTATGACCTGATGACCAGTAACACATATAGCCACTTGTTTGTTTATACCAATAACCATGTGGAATTGTTCCACATTTATTACTGTTAATGTGTCTTAGTCAGTGTATGACCTTATGTCCAGTTATTCATATAGCCACTTGTTTGTTTATACCAATAACCATGTGGAATTCTTCCACATTTATTACTGTTAATGTCTGTGAGTCAGGGTATGACCTGATGACCAGTAACTCGTATAGCCACTTGTTTGTTTATACCAATTACCATGTGGAATTGTTCCACATTTATTACTGTTAATGTGTGTTAGTCAGTGTATGACCTGATGTCCAGTTACTCATATAGCCACTTGTTTGTTTATACCAACAAACATGAGGAATTGTTCAGCATTTATTACTGTTAATGTCTGTGAGTCAGTATATGACCGTTCTTCAGTAACTTATACATGTTATATAGCCACTTGTTTGTTTATACCAATAACCATGAGGAATTGTTTAGCATTTATTTGTTACTGTTAATGTCTGTAAGTCAGTGTATGACCTTATGTCCAGTTACTCATATAGCCACTTGTTTGTTTATGCCAATAACTATGTGGAATTGTTCCACATTTATAACTGTTAATGTCTGTGAGTCAGTGTATGACCTTATGTCCAGTTACTCATATAGCCACTTGTTTGTTTATACCAATAACCATGTGGAATTGTTCCACATTTATTACTGTTAATGTCTGTGAGTCAGTGTATGACCTGTCCAGTTACTCATATAGCCACTTGTTTGTTTATACCAATAACCATGATGAATTGTTCAGCATTTATTATGGTTAATGTCTATGAGTCAGTGTATAACCTTATGTCCAGTTTCTCATATAACCACTTGTTTGTTTATACCAATTGGGAAAGCCATTTGGTTAATGCGCCTTCTTATTATCTAGAACCCGGGAATACATCTAAAAATATGGACTATGGTTAAAAGATAACCAGTTATCTCTAAATATAGATGTTTGACAAAGAATTAGATGTTTGACAGGAATTAGATGTCCGTCTTTAACTTTAGCTGTTTGCTGTATTTTAGACGTTTACCGTAATCCCTCTCATACTCTTAGATAATGATGTCCCTTTAATAACTCGCGTGAACGATAACGTGTGTATTAATTAGCGTTAGCTATAGTATTGAAATGTTCCAGTTAAATTAATGCACATGATTTATCTAGTTTGACGGGAATTACCTGTTCGTCCGACAAAACTGATGTGTATTGAGTTGTCAATAAAAGAACCAGTGATGCGTGAGCGACGGTTATAAAAACATTGTTGTAAGGAGATGAATACATAAACAATGTTTACAGAATCTGTTAAAACTAACCATCTTATTTCCTTCGTTTAAACGATGTTTTTGAAAATATACTTATAGTTACCTGTGAATTAAGACAGACACAGATAATATAGATCTATGAGTTAGATGGTTATAAATATTTTTCTTGGAAGCTTTTATCAGTGTTGCAGGTTTCGAACTAAGTTACTTACTAAGGGAAAGATCGACATACAAATAAGAAACGCTTTTAAGCATGGCTTTCCTGATGAATTAAATATCGAATTTTTCATTGGTCAATAATAAAAATCTATTTAAATACAACCAATGGACAAGATGAATACACGTGGTAACTTTGTAATACACAACTTCAAATTTATGAATGGAAGTGGTTTAATCAAATTAAAGGTTCAAATTGACAAATGTGTTTAACTGAGTTTTATTTCTATTTTTGTCACTTGTCAATAGCCTACATTCATTCTACAACAAAGGATGCCGTTATAATCGATAAGTATGTTTCAGCTGGGAACAGTATCATGTTCCTGGTTCCAGGTTATAAATATTAGGGACTAATAAAATGTTTTTGATTACAGGTACATGTATATTGTTTGGTATGAACACACTTAACAGGCACGTGATATTTATTATTGTTATAATATGATGACCCTACTAGAATTTATAAAATGCCTTTCTGGTAATATTACGATCTAATTTTAAAATATCTAGTTTTTATTTTAAAGTCAGAGTCAAATAGATGTATGCTATTTTTATTGTTGTATATAAGTAATTTAATCACATGCCTGTCAATTTGTTTTTATTTTAAAGTCAGAGTCAAATAGATGTATGCTATTTTTATTGTTGTATATAAGTAATTTAATCACATGCCTGAAAAGTATAAGAATGTTACGAACATCAGAGTTTTACTGGGACAACCTTTTAATTAATTGTTTTACTTGAGATAACTGTTTCGTAAGAAGTTTATGATTAACATATTTTACCACTAATTGAAAAAGGGGGGGGGAGGCAGGAAGAAATTTGAAAAATGAAAGAACCTTAGTGAGCGCGTTCACATACCCCACGTCCCCACATTGTCATTGGAGAAATAAAATAAGTGTAAGAAAAAAATTGTATCAGAAAAAAAATTGAATCATAATTTCCTGTCAATATGCACATCTACATAGTATGTCCTTATTATCTACACAGTTTCATGAAATTCTGTTGTGTGGTTTGAGAGGAGTTGCGATGACAAACTGTTGCAGAAGTACATTGAAGCAAATAAGTTCAAAGGGGCGTAACTCCTGGAAAAAATTGAATCGTAATTTCCTGTCGATATGCACATCTACGTAGTATGTCCTTATTATCTGAAAAGGTTTCATGAAATTCTGTTGTGTGGTTTGAGAGGAGTTGCGATGACAAAAGGTTGCAGTAGTACATTGAAGCAAATAAGTTCAAAGGGCGTAACTCCTGGAAAAAATTGAATCGTAATTTCCTGTCGATATGCACATCTACGTAGTATGTCCTTATTATCTGAAAAGGTTTCATGAAATTCTGTTGTGTGGTTTGAGAGGAGTTGCGATGACAAAAGGTTGCAGTAGTATATTGGGCAAATAAGTTCAAAGGGGCGTAACTCCTGGAAAAAAATTGAATCGTAATTTCCTGTCGATATGCACATCTACGTAGTATGTCCTTATTATCTGAAAAGGTTTCATGAAATTATGTTGTGTGGTTTGAGAGGAGTTGCGATGACAAACTGTTGCAGTAGTATATTGGGCAAATAAGTTCAAAGGGGCGTAACTCCTGGAAAAAAATTGAATCGTAATTTCCTGTCGATATGCACATCTACGTAGTATGTCCTTATTATCTGAAAAGGTTTCATGAAATTCTGTTGTGTGGTTTGAGAGGAGTTGCGATGACAAACTGTTGCAGTAGTACATTAAAGTAAATAAGTTCAAAGGGCGTAACTCCTAGAAAAGAATTGAATCGTCATTTCCTGTCGATATGCACAACTGCATAGTATGTCCTTATTATCTAAAAGGTTTCGTGAAATTCTGTTGTGTGGTTTGAGAGGAGTTGCGATGACAAGAAACAGGACTGACGGACGGACGGACGGACGGACTAGCACCCAAGATCCACTGCGGAAAGCACCGGATGTTCCAAGAATAGTATACTCAAGCAGAGCGTATCCATCAAGCGAAATAGAAAGCGTACCACTTGATTGACCCATGAGCCATCGCCTTCTTAGATCTACATCGAATAATGTTGGCTGTTATTTACTTTCATGAATCAATTTGTGATTAAATGATAGAAAACTATAGCGTTGAAATGACATTACCAACATCAATGACTTGTAAAGCTTATAAGATTAGATGACAATTATCAAACACATTTTTAAGTAGCTGTTGGCAGTCCTGAATATTTTTAGGTTCTAAGATATGTTCGTGTGGCAAAATGAGCAATATCTAAATATATGTATGCTTTTACTCATAGCATATGTCAAATTTGTTTTTCCTGAGTAATGGTTTTAACAGTACTGAGAAAATGCTAATTTTGAAGTTTGAAAACATAAAGCATAAAGCAAACATCATAAAATTATAATTATAGTTAGCTATGACTAAATTTGATAAAATGTTTTTGGAGACAAGTTTACTTTTAATGTTTAGTTGTAATGTAAGGATAATGGACTAGGTAAGGTAATATCATTTCACAATTCTATTCAAAAGATCAAACAAGCAATATGCAGATGATCATATTAAATAATTTTTTTGCAATTGTCTGCAATATTTCACTCAAACTACTTATCACAAGTTGGGTTTCATTGTGAAAATACTACGATGGCCTATAGTTGTTAATTTCTGTGTCATGTTGGTCTCTTGTTGAGAGTGGTCTCATTGGCAATCATACCACATCTTCTTTTTATAAATACTAAATATGTTTTCTTTAAGTTTTTATAATTGGTGTTTGAAAACGATAAGACTATTTTTAATACAAAGACTTTTTTCATTAGAGTACAATATCATACCAATTTTTTGAGGATTATATGATATGGTCAGTGCAGTTACTAATAGATGGTAAATTATAATAGCAGATTTGGTTCCAAGTAAGATAATTCTGAAAATAAATTTGTAGATAAAGAAGGTTTTGTAATAACCTGAAATATTTTTTCGAATATATGTAGTATTCTTATGTTAATAAATAAGTCTAAATTGAAAACAACGTTCAAACCTATGATTGCGTTGTGATATTCTTATGTTATATATATATATCTTTAAAATTGTTATTTGATTCTTGTGCATTGTGCCTTATACTGTATAATGTATTTCTATGTTTTGTTTTAAAAAATAAAATTATAACTTATATTAGAAGTAAATTACTGTGCCCAGCTGATGATTGTGGTAAGCACAATATTAGGTTCATACATGTACTTGAATTTGATGTTTAACTTTCTTTTGGTTTACTCTTGTTTGTTTGTGTCATACCACGTATAGTTATTTGAATTGCTACCCATCTTGTTACATACTTGCTATCCTCATTTTATGTCCTTAATTGAGAAAGAATGAAAGATAAAAACATAATGATACTGATATCCATGTGTACAAATTTTTTTCTGGAATTAACTTTATCTGGTCATCAAAGTTTTGTGAAATTTACATACAAAACATGCAAACTACTGATGCATTGTTTAGTTGAAACACAATTGATTTTGTCATGGATTATAACATCACATACTTTCTATTAGATTACAATCATCCCGTCAGACCTTCTCAATGGTCTGTAAATAACATTAGTTAATAAACTCATCATAGATACAAGGCTTAAAATTGTGTACGTCAGACGTGAGATTCGTGTTCAAAAGTCTAATCCACTACAAAAAGTTCAAGATACCAAATAAAGTAAGATGTTTTTGAGCATTGAAGATCCAAAATTCCGAAAGATTTTGCCAATACCTTACTGTTAAGGTAATCCATTCTTGGTGCACATTACTAAGTTTTTACCATACAGGAATTAATTCATAGTTGGATTGGAACTTTATTTTCTCCATTTATACTGTCATTTTCGATATGTTATTAGTCAGTAATAGAGAAGCTAAAGACAACAAAGGAATATTCAAGTTCATAAGTTGTGAACAAACTTACAAGCCATGGAAAAAAATAAGAAAAACGACAAAATGACAAACAACAGTTCACAAAACCCAACATAGAAAACTAAAGACTGGGCATTACAAACCCCTAAAACCTTGAATTTGATATTGATACTTTAAATATTAATATATTGTGCCCACTGAGCATGGTTTTTCTCTCACTGTCGAATAATGAAAGGGATTGACTTTGAACAGCATAGCATGTAAGTTCAGCCGATATATCTGAAATGTATTGGCAATATTGATCTCAAGATATCACTTAGATCAGTTACTGTAGTAATCCAATTATCCTGCACTTAAAGGCATTTGGTTCTTCTATATCTTAATCAGCTCTGAAATCCCTAGGCTCATCTATAGATTATGGTAAAACAACCAGGACTATCAACACCAAATTGTTCACTACGCTAAATAAACGTACACAAATCAAATGTCTGAATGATAACAACATTAAAAACCTGGTGATAGTTCGATCGTTTGTTCTTCAAAAATTGTAACATGAATTTAATTTTATACATTTGATTCGAGTGAGTCTGAGACTACTATAACACGTTGTTAGTAGTCTCAGATTGAGTTAACTGTACTTTTAGAGGAATGCATGATCTGAATGAATTTTAATATTGCTGGGAATATTATATATGTTAGTTTTATAGTTCAAGGTTATTGTACTATCCAATCCTGTTGCCCGCTTGTCATAGTAAAACGAATATTTTGAGGAGCCTATACCATATCATAAGTTGATAATGTACTACCTGGTCCCGCTTCTTTGATTTGTAAAACAACAACAACAAGAGGTAAACTCAACATTTAGATTAAAACAAAATGCATTTATAATGGGGAATAAAGCTAGCCCTAGCACATAACTGACCCTAAAGTTAGTCTTATTGTAATCTTGAATTATACACTGGTTCTCTAGACTTGAAGCAAATAATAGCCAAAGCGTACAAAAGGTTTAACGTCGAAGTCTATATAGTTTTAATTCACTTTTTCGGTGTTCGGTGTCTTCGGTGGTGAAAAGACCTACCGATCTAAAACCGTGGAACATTATTTCAGGATAAACATTTTAAATTACTCCTCGTGTTGATCACATCTCAAAACATCTAGATAACAGATAGCCGGACGACATTTGCCAATACTTTATTGTTTCTACTTATTTCCACGGTATTTGAAATTTAACGGACAAAGTTTTAAATCTATAATGACATCTTATATCCTGATGATTTATTCCAAGAGGTTAACAAGTAAAACTTTGAATATTACTTAAAGGAAAAGGGATCAAATTGTATTATCGAAAAGCTTACAGCGAATGCACATTACGCAGTTATGTCTAAATATAAGACAAATATTATTACTTCTGTTATCATTGCATGTATGCTCTTGCAGTTGTGAGCGACCATTTTCTGCACTACGGCAACTTAAAACTTGGAACAGTTCAACAATGACCGAAAGTATATTGTGTGGTCTTGCTATATGCTTCATGTACACACTCAGAAAGAAATCGGATTCAGATACTAGGTAAGCATGATGTCTGCATAGCAATGTAAATTTCTACCAATAACATGTGAATAGTTCTGTTGTAGCTGCAAGCATACAACAGGTAAAATGAAACAATATAACCTCGTTCATTATTTCCAACTATCGTTTGCGACATGTCTGATATCTGTGACCTCAAAATTGAACTTTGATGGTGATCGATGGTGTACTTTTGTACAATGAGTAAAAATAGCAACTAAAAGTAAAGTGGCGGATCCTAAAGGGGGTCCGGGGTTGAAACCCACTTTTGGACGATTAATGTATTTGAATGGGGACATATAGTTGGAACCCCCTTTTTATCCTGAGTTGGGAATCCCCTTTAAAATGGCTTGATCCGCCCTGGAATAGTCATGGTAAACTGGTGAAATAAGTTAATACAGTATATGTTCCAGTGTAGTCCAAAACTAGAAAACTTCAGAAACGAACAATTTACAAAGCCATGGCAAGATTGGTGTTCACAAGCAAACCTAGTTTATACATATTTTTGAGCGAGCGACTTGCCAAACTCTTAAATGGTGTTTGACTTGTCTTTCTTATAACAGGGGTAGGAATGCCATTTACCGTCAGGCGTCGACCAGTAATTTTCCGCTCAGTTAGTGTCATATTAGTTAAAAATTTTAACGTGATTCGTCAAATTATGGTCAGATCATATGTTTTCATACGTCCTATGAGTTCGTATCATGCATGCTTTTTCAATGGAAATTGTGACGTCACAATACATTCTTAATAGCTCGAAAACCCATGAGCGGAGGATATATATATATATATACTTGAAATTGCCGGTTTTTTGCTATGTACTGTACACTGATTTACACAAACACAGTAATATACGGAAATATACATTAAAAAAAGTTGAACAAATTGTTATGTCTGATTAATAATGAACTAAATCAGTTGGAACGAATTGACCATTGACTTGGTACGAATTGACCAAATCTGGGACGAACTGGTTTGGAACGAATCGGCCATTGAACGAATTGACTAGCATTCACATGATAACATACCTTTGTACATGAACAGCTCTTATATATATATATCTTGTGATCCGTTTATTTGGCAATCGCCAATGGCAGTCAGCAGGGTTTAAGAACATCTGTTGTTCGACCTGTTAGTCAAATGTGTCAGTTATAAAATATACTTTTTCACTTTTTGGTCTTTTAAAAATGTTGTTTGTGCTGTATTTAGACCCTCTATCAAGAAATTTGTTTTGCATGCACACGTATAAAATTGCGGTTTTATCCAACTCAATCATAGGTTTGAACGTTGTTCAGTTTCAATTTAGACTTGTTTATATTTTTCGTTTGGGCTTGTATTATATTCCTTCGGGTTTATATAATCCGTTCATCCTATTACTCTTCAAAATTTGAGTCTATCCTAAATTGAGGTAAATTATATGGCCTTCCAAATACCGTTTCGACCCCTAACATCACTGAAGAGACATTAATTGTCGAAATCCGGATATGGTGTACTAATTTTTGCACCTTTTGTTTGCGATATATCATCTTTTCCGCAAGTTTATTGTTTTCTGTTTGGTATTAAATTAATAATTTTAAAAGATCCATTTTGTAACATCTTGTGATCCGTTTATTTGGCAATCGCCAATGGCACTGAGTCAGCAGGGTTTAAGAACATCTGTTGTTCGAGCTGTTAGTCAAATGTTTTGTCAAAATATACTTTTCACTTTTTGGTCTTTTGAAAAATGTTGTTTGTGCTGTATTTAGACCCTCTATCAAGAAATTTGTTTTGCATGCACACGTATAAAATTGCGGTTTTATCCAACGCAATCATAGGTTTGAACGTTGTTTTCAATTTAGACTTGTTTATATATATATCGGTATTGTTACACAATCTTTTAGACTCATAATTTTCCTGTTTGTGTAGTATTGTCAATTTTGATGATCCAATACCTATTAAGTTTACTGGTAGATTCTTATAGACTTATATATATATATATATATATATATATATATATATATACCTTTAACGTCATGTGACAAGATTTTTTATCGTTATTCGTCATGAAGATTCCACCGTTACGACCTCGTAAAAGGACGACTTCGTTTGTGGCGACTTGTCTAATACCGACCGGTACGATTTGGAAATTTTCATACTTCCGGTAGGTTGCTTGGCGCAAAAACCATGTCACCATAGAACTGTTCATGTACAAAGAAGGTATGTTATTATGTATTCTCATGTGACTGCTAGTCAATTCGTTCCTAGTCCGATTCGTTCCAAACCAGTTCGTCCCAGATTTGGTCAATTCGTACCAAGTCGATGGTCAATTTCGTCCAACTGATCTAGTTCATTATTAATCAGACATAACTATTTGTTCCAACTTTTTATGTATATTTCCGTATATTACTGTGTTCGTGTAAATCAGTGTACAGTACATGGCAAAACCGGCAATTTCAAGTCCATTTCTTCTGTATATTTCATATGAAAGGACATTTATCAATAAATTACTTTAGAGGCATTTATAAAAATTGATGGTTTGATTAATGTAACAAACAATGTGTTGAAAACGCAGATTTATGTGTAGTATATTTGTTTATTTAGTCATACATTTTTGGGTTGTTTTTTCCTTTTGTAAACCTGTATGATATGTATGATAATTTGGTAAAATACATGTATGTCTTATGCAAAGTTT
The DNA here is from genome assembly GCA_017311375.1 of Mytilus coruscus. Classification (NCBI taxonomy): domain Eukaryota; kingdom Metazoa; phylum Mollusca; class Bivalvia; order Mytilida; family Mytilidae; genus Mytilus; species Mytilus coruscus. The sequence continues at coordinate 23,731 of JAASAO010000328.1, forward strand.
GATGATTACAATTTTATTTGATATGCATGGCATTGTAGAATCCATGACAACTCGCCCCACACCAAATCACCCACTTTTCCATCAAGTGGGGCGCACTTTTAAAAATCGCCCCACTCTTGTTTATCAACTCGCCCTACTCTTGTTTACCAACTCGCCCCACTTATGAACAGGGTTAAAATCTTGCTGAATATAGGTCTGCCAACTCGCCCCACTTATGAAAAATAGAAAATCCAGATGAAATTAGTCATGTCAACTCACCCCACTTATGAAAATGGATGCAATCCCATTGAATGTACATTTTGTACCTCTTCAAACTCGCCCTAATTATGAATAAAAGAATGAAACTGGACTGAATTCAGGCCTATTAAATGAATACTTATGAAAACCTTAGAAATGCATCTTGTTTTTTTTTTTGTGAAATAAAGCAGAAAGTATAAGTATCATCATTTCTGTGACGTCAATATTATTGACTAAAGTAACTGTTTTGACATTTTTTCCTGGTAAATATGTAGAACTCTGAACCGAGATGGTACTCCGAACCGCGATGGTCACGCTGAGGTGCGATGGTTTGATGCTGAAATGCATTCTTGATCACGCTGAAGTGCGATGGTGGCATTGTGACGCTATCTTCTTGATAACTACGCCGAAGTGCGATGGTATACACAAAACTACATGCTTTTCATGTCGATGTAGTTATTATGTTTAAAGCAGTTTTGGTTTTAAGTTTGATAAATAGTCAGGGACTTATTGAAATAAGTGAATTTTAAATCACTTATTTAAGTAGCAATTGAAGTTTTGTCACAAATTGTGATTTTGTAGTTTTACCAAAATTTTAAACACATAGGTTTAGATAATATCTTTCATTAGTAAAATTGAAAAATGAACTTTTGCTTCTTTTTTAAGCAGCAAGGTTTATGCCTTTGATGCAATCATTTAGCTGCAAATTCTATTTTAGTTGAAAAATGGCCTTACATAATGAACTGATACTTTCTTAAAGATTTTCCCAGCAGTGGGAGTATTTTTCCTGTAAAATTCAAGGTTGCATCTTATAGATTATGTAATAAAATTCTACTGTTCGCAATCAAAATTTCACTGTTTGGGGTGTTGAAATTAGTAGGGGTTATTAAAATAATGATACTTATAGAAGTGATTTTTGGAAGGAAAATGAGGTATGATACTTAAAGAAGTGATTTTTATGTCATTATCCTAGATTTAGTACAAGGTCATCACCTGACATGACCCGGTCATCCTATAGCTATCAACACAGATGTTGGTTCTGATAATTTTAGCAACATAATTAGTCCCTGGATCATTAGTATTCTATATTTAAAGTTACAATAAAATTAAATCACTTAGTCTAGTGATTAATTTGTACTACAGTACTGAAATAGGTGATTATTAAAGAAAGACATTTCTTACTTTCAACCTTTTAGAACATAATGTTACTTGAATCAGTGATTTAGAAAATCACCCATTTAAGTAAGTCCCTGACTGATAAAAGGCTTATAAACTTAAAATACTACAAGAAAGGGGCGGATTGGTAGATACGCGAAAGTTAACCTTCTGTAGCGATTTTTTTTTTCGAAATCTACGAAAGGTTCCTTTTTGCCTTTTTACGTCTGATGGAGCATGACATTCACAAAATACATACCGGTCCGCAGACAGACTCTCCATACTATTATATTACGGTAAACGAGGAACTCACAAGAGGAACAAAGTAAAGATAAAATATTAATGCAGAATTATGTCCACACGTAGAAAATCAAAGAGGACGATCTCTCATTTAGTATGCAACTGTAAAGGACAGACATAGACAATACTGAATGTAAATTTATATACTAACTATTAAAAATCTAAATGTACATTTCATAATAATTTCACATCTGTTGATTTTAAACTAGCCATCATGCGTCAAATAGACCATCGCACATCAGCGAACGGACCATCGCACTTCAGCGTCCCCATCGCACCTCTGAGTCCTACAAATATAGTCACTGTTTTAAAAGATAAGTCAAGATTCATGCCTGATGGGTGTTTGCAAATCAACCCATAATTGGATTAAGTAGTTAATTATGACACGTACGGGTTTATTGTTAATGGTATTGGCAAGTGTATGTCTAAAACATCAAGAGGATTAATAAATAGCAAAGATATAGAAATTATAGAAACATAGTATGTACAAAGATTTAACCATGTGCATGAAGGAATACAGATCATTATACCTACAATGTATTTCAGTATACAATTACAGACATAATTTTGTTTGAATTAATTACATTTGTCATTTCTGTGTCATTTGGTTTCTTGTGAAGAGTTGTCTCATTGGCAATCATACCACATCAAAAAGCTTAGCAATCAAAATGTAATGGTATTCGTCATCATGAGCATCTAAATTCAATTATTGTTTAAAAAACTGCCAAAGAGAAGTAACGATGCACGTAAGAAAACATAGTAAATGTAGTATGGTTTCAATTATCATTTACAAGCATTTATGACCCTAGCTTTGACCCAAGCAGAGTACGGTTTTATTTTTTGATGAATATGCATAAACAACTATTATGCATATTATTGAAATACAATAAGCTATTATGATGATAACGATTTCTCTTTGAAAATAACACTGTATTTAATATATTTAATTGTAATGAAATACTAACTTCAAGGATTTGTTCTCAGGGATCTCCATGGTGTTTTATGGTGGCGCACCATCATCGTTAAAACATCAACCGCCACCATCAAATAACCCCTCCATCGTTAAATTATCTTCCGCCATCGTCAAATGATCCCCGCCATTGTCAAAATTTATTTTCGTTTCTCTGCTGCTGCCATTTTTCTTAGCAATTATAATCAATTGCTTGTAATTTCATAACCCTAAGGCTTTTTGAATTATAATTCAAAGGATCCTCCTTGAGCCCTGGGGGATATCCGGTTAAAGATCGCTAATCACTTGTACAGGTAGATCAACACACCTGACAAGAGAACACTTGATCAAGATAGACGATTGATTGCATTATTTAATTACGTTTCAGCAAATACTAATGAAAATTTAGATTAAAAATAAATTTTAATCAAGTTACAAAGAAAAGAGTTTAAACAGTTGAACACATGCTTTAATATATATAGATACGCAATCCGCATCCAATTACAATAAGATGTAAACAGAACATAATTATATCATGCCAAATAACACGAGTACAGCAGTTATCGATAATATTGAATCACTTTACAAGTTTGTTTATACCAATAACCATGTGGAATTGTTCAGCATTTATTACTGTTACTGTCTGTGAGTCAGTGTATGACCTTATGTCCAGTTACTCATATCATGATCATGCATGCATAAAGCCACTTGTTTGTTTATACCAATATTATTATCCATGTGGAATTGTTCCACATTTATTACTGTTAATGTCTGTGAGTCAGTGTATGACCATATGTCCAGTTTTCATATAGTCACTTGGTTGTTGTATATACCAATAACCATGAGGAATTGTTAAGGATTGATAACTGTTAATGTCTGCAAGTCAGTACATGTATATGACCTTTCTTCAGTTTCTCATATAGCCACTTGTTTGTTTTTACCAATAACCATGTGGAATTGTTCCACATTTTTTACTGTAAATGTCTGTGAGTCAGTGTATGACCAAATGTCCAGTTACGCATATAGCCACTTGTTTGTTTATACCAATAACCATGAGGAATTGTTCAGCATTTATTACTGTTAATGTGAATGCATCAGTGTATGACCTTATGTCCAGTTTTATATATAGCCACTTGTTTTTATACCAATAACCATGAGGAACTGTTCAGCATTTATTACGGTTAATGTCTATGAGTCAGTGTATGACCTTATGTCCAGTTACTTATATAGCCACTTGCTTGTTTATACCAATAACCATGAGGAATTGTTCAGCATTTATTACTGTTCATGTCTGCGAGTCAGTATATGACCTTTCTTCAGTTTCTCATATAGCCCTTTGTTTGTTCATACCATTTACCATGAGGAATTGTTCAGCATTTATTACTGTTAGTGTCCAGTATATAACCTGATGTCCAGTTACTCATATAACCACTTGTTTGTTTTACCAATAACCATGAGGAATTGTTTAGCATTTATTACTGCTAATGTCTGAAGTCAGTGTATGACCATATGTCCAGTTTCTCATATAGCCATTTGTTTGTTCATACCATACAATGAAGAATTGTTCAGCATATTACTATTAATGTCTGCGAGTCAGTATGTGACCTTTCTTCAGTTTCTCATATAGCCACTTTGTTGTTATACATGTACTAATAACCATGTGGAATTGTTCCACATTTATAACTGTTAATGTCTGTGAGTCAGTGTATGACCTTATGTCCGGTTACTCATATAGCCACTTGTTTGTTTATACATGTACCAATAACCATGTGGAATTGTTCCACATTTATAACTGTTAATGTCTGTGAGTCAGTGTATGACCTTATGTCCGGTTACTTATCATGCTTATATCATGTATATAGCCACTTTATTGTTTTACCAATAACCATGAAGAATTGTTAAGGATTGACAACTGTTAATGTCTGTAAGTCAGTGCATGACCTTATGTCAAGTTACTCATATAGCCACTTGTTTGTTTATACCAATAACCATCAGGAATTGTTCAGCATTTATTACTGTTAATGTCTGTAAGTCAGTATATGACCTTTCTTCATTTTTTCATATAGCCACTTGGTTGTTTATACCATTAACCATGAGGAATTGTTTAGCATTTATTACTGTTCATGTCTGTAAATCAGTGTATGACCTTATGTCCAGTTACTCATATAGCCACTTGTTTGTTTATACTAATAACCATGTGGAATTCTTCCACATTTATTACTGTTAATGTCTGTGAGTCAGTGTATGACCTGATGACCAGTAACTCATATAGCCACTTGTTTGTTTATACCAATAACCATGTGGAACTGTTCCACATTTATTACTGTTAATGTGTAAGTCAGTGACCTTATGTCCAGTTACTCATATAGCCACTTGTTTGTTTATTCCAATAACCATGTGGAATTCTTCCACATTTATTACTGTTAATGTCTGAGTCAGTGTATGACCTGATGACCAGTACACATATAGCCACTTGTTTGTTTATACCAATAACCATGTGGAATTGTTCCACATTTATTACTGTTAATGTGTGTTAGTCAGTGTATGACCTTATTTCCAGTTACTCATATAGCCACTTGTTTGTTTATACTAATAAGCTTGTGGAATTCTTCCACATTTATTACTGTTAATGTCTGTGAGTCAGTGTATGACCTGATGACCAGTAACTCGTATAGCCACTTGTTTGTTTATACCAATTACCATGTGGAATTGTTCCACATTTATTACTGTTAATGTGTTAGTCAGTGTATGACCTTATGTCCAGTTACTCATATAGCCACTTGTTTGTTTATACCAATAACCATGTGGAATTGTTCCACATTTTATGATTTATTACTGTTAATGTCTATTAGTCAGTGTATGACCTTATGTCCAGTTACTCATATAGCCACTTGTTTGTTTATACCAATAGTCATGAGGAATTGTTCAGCATTTATTACTGTTAATGTCTGTAAGTCAGTATATGACCTTTCTTCAGTTTCTCATATAACCACTTGGTTGTTTATACCAACCATGAGGAATTGTTTAGCATTTATTACTGTTAATGTCTGTGAGTCAGTGTATGACCTTATGTCCAGTTACTCATATAGCCACTTGTTTGTTTATACATGTACTAATAACCATGTGGAATTGTTCCACATTTATAACTGTTAATGTCTGTGAGTCAGTGTATGACCTTATGTCCGGTTACTTATCATGCTTATATCATATATAGCCACTTTATTGTTTTTACCAATAACCATGAAGAATTGTTAGGATTGACAACTGTTAATGTCTGTAAGTCAGTGCATGACCTTATGTCAAGTTACTCATATAGCCACTTGTGTGTTTATACCAATAACCATGAGGAATTGTTCAGCATTTATTACTGTTAATGTCTGTAAGTCAGTATATGACCTTTCATTTTTTCATATAGCCACTTGGTTGTTTATACCAATAACCATGAGGAATTGTTTAGCATTTATTACTGTTAATGTCTGTAAATCAGTGTATGACCTTATGTCCAGTTACTCATATAGCCACTTGTTTGTTTATACTAATAACCATGTGGAATTCTTCCACATTTATTACTTTTAATGTCTGTGAGTCAGTGTATGACCTGATGACCAGTAACTCATATAGCCACTTGTTTGTTTATACCAATAACCTGGTGGAATTGTTCAACATTTATTACTGTTAATGTGTGTAAGTCAGTGTATGACCTTATGTCCAGTTACTCATATAGCCACTTGTTTGTTTATTCCAATAACCATGGAATTCTTCCACATTTGTTAATGTCTGAGTCAGTGTATGACCTGATGACCAGTAACACATATAGCCACTTGTTTGTTTATACCAATAACCATGTGGAATTGTTCCACATTTATTACTGTTAATGTGTCTTAGTCAGTGTATGACCTTATGTCCAGTTATTCATATAGCCACTTGTTTGTTTATACCAATAACCATGTGGAATTCTTCCACATTTATTACTGTTAATGTCTGTGAGTCAGGGTATGACCTGATGACCAGTAACTCGTATAGCCACTTGTTTGTTTATACCACCATGTGGAATTGTTCCACATTTATTACTGTTAATGTGTGTTAGTCAGTGTATGACCTATGTCCAGTTACTCATATAGCCACTTGTTTGTTTATACCAACAAACATGAGGAATTGTTCAGCATTTATTACTGTTAATGTCTGTGAGTCAGTATATGACCGTTCTTCAGTAACTTATACATGTTATATAGCCACTTGTTTGTTTATACCAATAACCATGAGGAATTGTTTAGCATTTATTACTGTTAATGTCTGTAAGTCAGTGTATGACCTTATGTCCAGTTACTCATATAGCCACTTGTTTGTTTATACCAATAACCATGAGGAATTGTTCCACATTTATTACTGTTAATGTCTGTGAGTCAGTGTATGACCTTATGTCCAGTTACTCATATAGCCACTTGTTTGTTTATACCAATAACCATGTGGAATTGTTCCACATTTATTACTGTTAATGTCTGTGAGTCAGTGTATGACCTGTCCAGTTACTCATATAGCCACTTGTTTGTTTATACCAATAACCATGATGAATTGTTCAGCATTTATTATGGTTAATGTCTATGAGTCAGTGTATAACATTATGTCCAGTTTCTCATATAACCACTTGTTTGTTTATACCAATTGGGAAAGCCATTTGGTTAATGCGCCTCTTATTATCTAGAACCGGGAATACATCTAAAAATATGGACTATGGTTAAAAGATAACCAGTTATCTCTAAATATAGATGTTTGACAAAGAATTAGATGTTTGACAGGGAATTAGATGTCCGTCTTTAACTTTAGCTGTTTGCTGTTTTAGACGTTTACCGTAATCCTCTCATACTTTAGATAATGATGTCCCTTTAATAACTCGCGTGAACGATAACGTGTATTAATTAGCGTTAGCTATAGTATTGAAATGTTCCAGTTAAATTAATGCACATGATTTATCTAGTTTGACGGAATTACCTGTTCGTCCGACAAAACTGATGTGTATTGAGTTGTCAATAAAAGAACCAGTGATGCGTGAGCGACGGTTATAAAAACATTGTTGTAAGGAGATGAATACATAAACAATGTTTACAGAATCTGTTAAAACTAACCATCTTATTTCCTTCGTTTAAACGATGTTTTTTGAAAATATACTTATAGTTACCTGTGAATTAAGACAGACACAGATAATATAGATCTATGAGTTAGATGGTTATAAATATTTTTCTTGGAAGCTTTTATCAGTGTTGCAGGTTTCGAACTAAGTTACTTACTAAGGGAAAGATCGACATACAAATAAGAAACGCTTTTAAGCATGGCTTTCCTGATGAATTAAATATCGAATTTTTTCATTGGTCAATAATAAAAATCTATTTAAATACAACCAATGGACAAATGACACGTGGTAACTTTGTAATACACAACTTCAAATTTATGAATGGAAGTGGTTTAATCAAATTAAAGGTTCAAATTGACAAATGTGTTTAACTGAGTTTTATTTCTATTTTTGTCACTTGTCAATAGCCTACATTCATTCTACAACAAAGTATGCCGTTATAATCGATAAGTATGTTTCAGCTGGGAACAGTATCATGTTCCTGGTTCCAGGTTATAAATATTAGGGACTAATAAAATGTTTTTGATTACAGGTACATGTATATTGTTTGGTATGAACACACTTAACAGGCACGTGATATTTATTATTGTTATAATATGATGACCCTACTAGAATTTATAAAATGCCTTTCTGGTAATATTACGATCTAATTTTAAAATATCTAGTTTTTATTTTAAAGTCAGAGTCAAATAGATGTATGCTATTTTATTGTTGTATATAAGTAATTTAATCACATGCCTGTCAATTTGAAAAGTATAAGAATGTTACGAACATCAGAGTTTTACTGGGACAACCTTTAATTAATTGTTTTACTTGAGATAATTGTTTCGTAAGAAGTTTATGATTAACATATATTTTACCACTAATTGAAAAAAGGGGGAGGCAGGAAGAAATTTGAAAAATGAAAGAACCTTAGTGAGCGCGCTCACATACCCACGTCCCCACATTGTCATTGGAGAAAAAAATAAGTGTAAGAAAAAAATTGTATCAGAAAAAATTGAATCATAATTCATAATTTCCTGTCAATATGCACATCTACATAGTATGTCCTTATTATCTACACAGTTTCATGAAATTCTGTTGTGTGGTTTGAGAGGAGTTGCGATGACAAACTGTTGCAGAAGTACATTGAAGCAAATAAGTTCAAAGGGCGTAACTCCTGGAAAAAATTGAATCGTAATTTCCTGTCGATATGCACATCTACGTAGTATGTCCTTATTATCTGAAAAGGTTTCATGAAATTCTGTTGTGTGGTTTGAGAGGAGTTGATGACAAAAGGTTGCAGTAGTACATTGAAGCAAATAAGTTCAAAGGGCGTAACTCCTGGAAAAAATTGAATCGTAATTTCCTGTCGATATGCACATCTACGTAGTATGTCCTTATTATCTGAAAAGGTTTCATGAAATTCTGTTGTGTGGTTTGAGGAGTTGCGATGACAAAAGGTTGCAGTAGTATATTGGGCAAATAAGTTCAAAGGGCGTAACTCCTGGAAAAAAATTGAATCGTAATTTCCTGTCGATATGCACATCTACGTAGTATGTCCTTATTATCTGAAAAGGTTTCATGAAATTATGTTGTGTGGTTTGAGAGGAGTTGCGATGACAAACTGTTGCAGTATATTGGGCAAATAAGTTCAAAGGGCGTAACTCCTGGAAAAAATTGAATCGTAATTTCCTGTCGATATGCACATCTACGTAGTATGTCCTTATTATCTGAAAAGGTTTCATGAAATTCTGTTGTGTGGTTTGAGAGGAGTTGCGATGACAAACTGTTGCAGTAGTACATTAAAGTAAATAAGTTCAAAGGGCGTAACTCCTAGAAAAGAATTGAATCGTCATTTCCTGTCGATATGCACAACTGCATAGTATGTCCTTATTATCTAAAAGGTTTCGTGAAATTCTGTTGTGTGGTTTGAGAGGAGTTGCGATGACAAGAAACAGGACTGACGGACGGACGGTTTCCACTAATTTGTCATGTGTTTCAATAAAACCGTTGTAAGCAAGGAAAAAACTCCGTCGGTGCAGGCAGTTGACGACTGAAGCTACGGAAAATACAAAGACTTTTTATTTTGTTTGTTTTTTATCTGTAAATTAATTTTGACTTACCTCAATACGTATTCCTCAAGAAAAGCATACTTCAGTTGCAAGAAAAGATTCACATAATGGTCTACAGTATATGTCAGGGAAAATAAAATTATCGAATATGTCACCGTCGCAAAACTGCCTGTACATCCATATTTCTGTTGGGAAGTGCAACAAACATGCGCAATGTAATTCCAATACACACAAAAAACAGAATTATGATAAAATTTATTGAAAATATTAAAAAGAAGATGAACTATATAATTTGTTTCTATTTTAATAATAAGTTCGTTGTAGATTCATCAGACATTTCGCCACAGAATCTATCGTACCTCGGAAATGACAGCGTCGAATTCGGATTCGCTTGTTAGCAAAGTTTATTTTTCGATGTGGCCACAGGCCTCGACCACGCTAAAATTGTTGCAAACGACGTCAAAGTGTCAAACAATTAAAATGAGATTATAATTACTTTGGTCGAGGCCTGTGGCCAATGCGAAATTTAACCAGGAAGTGTGAAATTCTTCGAGAATTTTGATATTTTGAGCGTTCCGGTTCGACTTCGGGTGTTACGTCACATTAATAACGTCATGAAAATATGATTTTATAACATAGTAACAAACAACGATATAGGTAGATATGTTTTAGCTATAAAGGATCCACCTTGTTTGTTTTTATTTTTGTCATTTCACAGGGCCAATATAGGCACTTCGTGGCCATACTCCTTTACGAAAATCAATAGGAGATTACATCAATAGCTTTAAATAATTCACCAAAGTTTCATGAGAACTGCTGAAAGCATTTTTGAGTTATTGTCCAAAAACTGGAAAATGCCCCCTTTTTTAATGAATAAAACCCCATAACTCAGAAATGTAAAATCTAAAATTTATAAAATTCTAAAGGGAGCTTACATCAACAGATATAAACAATTCAACAAAATTTCTTGCAAGTTGGTGAAAGCATTCTTGATTTATTGTCGGAAAACTGGAAAATCGCCCCTTTTTTAATGAATAAAACCCCAAAACTATGAAACGGTAAATCTGAAATTTATAACAAACGAAAGGGAGCTCACGTCAATAGATATAAACAATTCACCAGTTTCATGCATATTGGTTAAAGCATTTTTGAGTTAATGTTGACGACAGACGGACGGACAGACCTTCAACGGTATACCATAATACGTCCGTAAACGGGCGTATAAAATGCATCAATTTACCTGTTTTACAATAAAGCTTTCCTAATCCAACCATTGCTTTTAATACTTCATCAAAGTGGGACTGGCACTCTGTATCTTGTATTTGACAGGTCAACTAACATGACTAAAAAGAAGAGAAAGTAAGAATTTAATACATATACAGATCATTTTTTACAGACGAACATGTATAAGGACTGCAGACTTTATTTTGAACATTTCTAATTGATCCATTTCAAATACTAACTCATTTGCCATTTGGGGTACCCATTCTTACCTCTTAAAAGTCCTGTAACTCTGGAATGACACAGCCAAAATTTTTCAAATAAAATCTTGATATTGTTGTGATCAAATTACATCAAATTTAAGTTAATATCTTACAAAGTGTTGACAGACAGATGGACATCAGGGACATTGGTACAGTTAATATGTCCGTCTTTGACAAGCGTATAAAAAGTCAAGTGTTTGAAAATTTGGTAACAGGAACCATGTCTAGATAGATCATTTTGGAACAAAATCACTCTACAGGAAAACAGTGGACATGAATGCCCCCACTCAAACTTTGCAATTTTCCAAGTTAAAAGGGCATAACTCTAGAACGGTAAATAAATCACAACCGAAAGTCTGTCTGCGTGTTGTTGTTTTTGGCAATTGTGTATGAGTTTCATAAAATTTGCACGAGACATACTAAAGTAATTACGGAAAATAAAATTTGGCTGGACAGACAGTCAAGGGTAACACTAAATGCCCTCGTTGCCTAGAGCAGGGCATAAAAACACCCACAGATTTTAGCAATTAATTTGCATCCTGTGTATATGTTTTAGGAACAACTTTAACCTTTACTAAGATTATGAAAACTCCCAAGCACCTATAACATTTACAAACTAGAGGCTCTCAAGAGCCTGTGTCGCTCACCTGTATTTACTGATGCTTTGTATATGTAAAATAAGGTTAAAATCATAATTAATAGTATTAGATATTAGAAATTATAATGATATCTAAGATAATAACAAAAACTGCAAAATTTCTGTAAAATTACTAACTCAGGGCAGCAACCCAACAACATGTTGTCAGATTCGTCTGAAAAATTCAGGGCAGATAAATCTAAATCTGATGAACATTTTGCCACCTGTCAGATTTGCTCTAAATGCTTCAGTTTCAGAGATATAAACCAAAACTGCATTTTACCCCATGTTCTATTTTTAACCATGATGGTTGGAAGGCGGGATCATCGGACAAATTTTATAAACTAGATATCCTTATAATGATTATGGCCAAGTATGGCTAAATTTGTCTCAGTAGTTTCAGAGAAGAAGATTTTGTAGAAGATTACAAAATTTACAAAAATTGTTAAAATTGACTATAAAGGGCAATAATTCCTAAAGGGTCGACTGACAATTTTGATCATGAAGACTTATTTGTAGATCTTACTTTGTTGAACATTATTGCTGTTTACAGTTTATCTCTATCTATAATAATATTCACGATAATAACAAAAACAGCAAAATTTCCTTAAAATTACCAATTCAGGGCAGCAACCCAACAACAGGTTGTCAGATTTGTCTGAAATTTGATGGCAGATAGATCTTGACCTGATAATCAGTTTTACCTATGTCAGATTTGCTCTAAATGCTTTGGTTTCAGAGATATAAGCCAAAATCTACATCTTACCCCTATGTTCTATTTTTAGCCATGGCGGCCATCTTGGTTGGTTGGCAGGGTCATCGGACACATTTTTTAAACTAGATACCCTAATGATGATTGTGGCCAAGTTTGGTTAAATTTGGCCCAGTGGTTTCAGAGGAGAAGATTTTTGTAAAAAGCTAACGATGACGGACGACGACGATGACGGACGACGGACGCCAAGTGATGAGAAAAGCTCACTTGGCCTTTCGGGCCAGGTGAGCTAAAAGTACTACATTTTTAAACCATTTAACAAAAAATTAACACACACATTTTCTGTTGCAATGTAAAGTCTAAAATTGTCTGACTTTTGTTTTATTATATAGCAACAAAAAATCCATGGATAGTTCCAGCCCTCATTAAAAATAATACAATATGTATGTGGTTTGATTACCAATCATTTTTTGCTAATGATACAACCAGTCTGCACCAAAAACTTTTTTTTGGTCAATTCAATCAACAAGTATAAAAATTTGCTATTGGTCATATTGATGACTTTGAGTACATCGCCTGTACGAAATGTGATGCCCGTATATGACACGGAAACCAGGCATAAAAACCATACTTTATCCTGGCGTCATTGCAGTGTTTAAGGAATGCATTTCAAGGCGTCAACCAAGCGTAAACCAGGCGGAAACTAAGCGTAACTGAGGCAGAAACCAGGCGTAAAATTTAAATGAGTACGCCTGGTCCAGAGAAAACCAGGCGTAATATGCAAATGAGTACGCCTGGTCAATAAATAAACCAGGCGTAATATCCTTACATAATACTACACTTATTTCAAATCAGTGTATTACCCTAGCTGTGTACTTTTGTGTATTTAACATGTTTAATACAAACTTCTGTACTGTTGCTTTAATTTCTCGTTGTTTGACATAAAACTGGAAATATTAACCATTGAAGAAGCTAATATATAAATAAATACATTTTAGACAGACACTGTCTCAAATAAGTTTAAGTTTAAATAAGAATTATGACAATTAATTTTCCTTGAAATAAAACTTAAGCATTTTAATTAACTAAGTTTTTTTAAATTATTGTCCTTTAAAATATAAATGATAATACTGCAATTTAACTTCATGTAAAAGATTTTAATGTTATTATCCAAGGATAAAGGTTTTGGGATTTCAAAATTACTGTTAAAACTTATAACTTAGGTTATACTCACATAATTATTATTTACCATGTATTACTTTCCATTTTTTCACAATTTTATTAATCAATTTGATTCCATATTTCCAATTTCAAATTCTTCCAAAAGCACAAAACAAGCTAAATATCCCTGAATGTATGAAGCTGCCATAAGTCCAACTCTTGCAAACTAAAACCAAAGAACCAAATTTTGAAAAAAATTCCCATGATCCTTTAAACAAAGCATTATATGGGTATTATGATTTACGCCATACCAACAGTTTTACGCCCGTAAGAAAATTTACGCCTTGCTTATTTCAATTTACGCCACGTTTACTCCTTTTTTCTACGTCCGTTACAGGACTACAAATTTACGTTTCCTGCTCCTTATTACGCCTGGATCTAAACACGTAACTACCACTTACGCCTGGTTTACGCCTTATTTCCAGGCGTAATACGCCTTATAATTTCATACGGGTGTGAAAAATGTTATTTCTAAGATAATTAATCCAAGGTGCAGGCATTTATCAGAGAGAGATGCAAGGTTAAGGATAAGTCAGAATAATTATGACATCTATGAACGAATTTCATGCTGTTTTTTGCTTTCGACGCTTTCAACTTCTAGTAGGAATCTATAAAATTAGGGTGTTGAAAAATACCCTCAAGCCTTCAGCAAAAAATGTTGTAATCTGGACTTGAGACTGGAATTGGGGGGACAACATCATGCCAGATTCATTTAATAATCAAATGTTTAAAAGTCACCAATACATGCAATATGTGCCAATATTAAAATTTCAAGTGTTATTCGGTCATTACTGGGACTATTATACTATGTTAGTATAATAGTCCCAGGTCATTACAAGTGTTATTTGGATAATAACGGTGTTATTCGGTCATTCGTGTTACTCTGGTCTGTACTGTGGGCTCCAGATTAAGGGATCAGGGTTCCTCGTGTCCCAGGCTTCAAATTAGGGCTCATGGTTCATTCGAACAATGGTGTGTGCCCAAGGCTCCAGTGTTCGGTCTCCATGTTTTGAGGTAGGGATCCCGGCTCAAGCAATGTGGGCACCGGGCTCTGAAGCAACTGTGGAGCCAGTGTTAAAATTTACCTACAAAACATAAATTAGGAACGAATTACAGGGCGAGTGTTGAGAATGGGATCTTGGCAAGATGCAGATAACTTATTTCATTCGATATTCTGTTCATTTACTGACTAGATTCTATAAATTATTCTAATTTCATATATTTTTTGCAGTCTACTTTCGTTTTGACCACGTGTATATCATACTTGCTAACACTGAACTCGGTTTTTTCTTATACAGTGCCATTTTCGCCATCTGAAATGAATGATTAACAAAAGAAACAATGTATGTTTCATATATTTTACAAATTTGGTGTCTTAAACTTACTTTTCTTGTTAGATTTTCACGTAGAAGTGAAAATATTTTCCGTAGCAAGGTGCTTTCCATTCTGCAAACCACAAGCATCTTTCCGACGGCGATCGTCTTCTGATTGGTTGATCCTCAAAGGGAGGCGGGGTCTCACAAGCGGACATTGCAACCGTTTACAATATAATTAAGGCACAAACATACAATATTCGCGTTTCAGTAAATAAATTACACCATACTGATACCCGTTTTAATTCAAATGCATGTATGTAATTTGTTATCATACATTTTATCGACAGACGCAGCTTTCGGTCTCATCGCCATTAATGAATATATGAATATTTAATGAGGTCTTTGCGGAGTTACCTCCCCCTGACCAAATCTAATCGAAATTGCCTTAACATCACTGCGTGTCCCTCTAGTATCTTTCGCCCTCTTTGCCAACAAAGTTTACCTTATATCCTCTCCTGCGTTGTGTCATATATTTCATATTACAGCACTTATAAACAGTTTGTGACTGAGGTCAGACTAAGATAACCGTTGACAACAAAAATCTCTGCAATAGTTAAAAAATGAAAATAAAGTATATATCGCATGCGTCCGAAGCGCTATTCCGGGTTGATCTTAATCATTTACGCTTAGAGCCTTATATTTGAAAGACGAGGATGTAAAAAAAACCAGAAACAGTTGAAGAGCTATTCGACCAAAAGAACAAAAATTAGACAACATAGTTGACGGTCAGCTGCACCTGGTGGACTTGGAATCTTAGGGTTTTTTTTATTTAAATATTTATAATTGGACAATTGAAGGGAATTTGAAGGAATTGCAGAATCAAAACTCCTTTTTTTGCTGGCATGGTTTATAAAAAAAGTCGATATAATATCTGTTATTACCAATGTAATTTCAACTGATCTTACGCTTTAATTTGCATATGGACAGTCTTTTGAAGATGTGTGCAATAAGGATGATTTCCGTTACAATTATTATTGATTTCTAATCACTTATCAGTGTCACCAAACGGATATACAAAAGAACTGACGGTATGATACTAGTATGGGACAAATAGCTGAACACTAATTGATGAATTTATCCAAAAACACCTGTATATATACGGACTGGTCCATGATGAGCAAACCGGTTAAACCCCGCCAGTCAAGTGAAATAAATCAAGTATTAACATCAGAGCAGTTAAAATTAAATTAGAAATATATTATAATTGCTTCCTTTGTTGAAACACCATTTAAAAACAAATAATATAAAGGTCATACAATTATTCAAGCATTTAGGAGACAAAAGTCAAAACATAAAAGCGCTTTTAATGCTGAACTCACCTGAACGTTTGAAAAGTCCTTGATTTATCCTTTGTCTAAAGCGTTTGAAAGATAAAGAATTTTGAAGACTTCAAAATGGCGCAAATTTATATTTTATTTATAGTTAAATGGCAAAAACATCAAATTTTTCGGTTTTATAAATTGCAATGAGAATTTTATTTAGAGAAAGAATCATACCAAAACAGGAGGAAACATCAGGAATCTTTTACGTGAGTATTTCCTTATATTTGACTTGTTTATCTAGTTTTTATTTGTATGAGAAAATGTAAACAAAGTATCTACTGGACCCATATGCTCATGTACAAGTTCTATAGCTGATATATATGTTCAAACAGCTCAGTCAATTGTTGATTGTTATACATTTTTTCAAGTATTCTTTTATTCATATTTTGGACATCTTCACTCCTGTCCAAAGCCAAACTGACCCTCTTTAGGTTTGTCTTGACTTAATCTTAATGGTTTATATATTGTTTTAAAACAAACGACGTATAATATATGTGGACACAACATATAATAAACAGTACTGCCTGGTATACAATATGAATTTGAAGTATATAAAAGGAGGATGATAACAAACATTTAGCGATAATACCGTGATAACAAACATTTAGCGATAATACCGTGTCATAAATATGCAAATGCAGCTATTGTGTTTCTTTGAAACCTACATGTAAATAAGTACCTGTGCTACTTAGTATTCTTAAATCAAGATACAGGGCAGATCCAGCCATTTTCATATGGGGAAAAGGGGTCCAAGCATAAGTTCCAGGAGTCCACCCCCTAATCCGCCCCTGAGACATAATATACATAACACCTCATATGTGAAATATTTTACATTTACTGTATCATCATACAATTTCGTTCGTAAAAACTAAAACTTTAGCATTTTATATCATGTAACTTTAATATAATAAGAACTTGTTCAAATTTCGAAGAATGCTAAAATTTTAGTTTCATAAATTGAATCTTTGTTTTGGCAGCTAAAATTTTAGCCGTAAGAGTTTTGAATTAAAATTTTCGGTAGGCTAAAATTTAGTTTTAACATATAAATTTATTGTGTATTATATATAAAAGGGAATGCTAAAGTTATAGCAAACATGTTATTTCTTTTCTTTTTATTGCAGGATGATACTAAACCAGTTCGGAATTTTCTTTTCTTATTTCTTTAATAGATAAATTGTATTCAGCTGAATTATTGAAAAGCTGAATGCAGTTTCTTTGGCACAAAAGAAATTAAGGTTTTCAACATAGATGCGAATTGTTTCTCTTTATGAAATGGTTATTTAAAAGATATATGTAAGTAATCATACATTTAATTTAAAACACAGGTTTTAGCGAAAAACATAAGACTTTTAGCCATTTTGCAATGATTCAAAACAACCCATTTTGAGAATGAAAATTGCAGTGAATCAAAATTTATTGCAGTCCGTTATAGGAATTGGAATAACTTCTACGGCAGCAATAAAAGTTTCTTTGCTCAATGGATACTATTGTTTATGACATTATGTGCATACCTGTTACATTGTTTTGTAAATATGTTATTTTCTATACTATTAAACGAACAGACCTCATTTTGAGTGTCGCTTCTCTTCCTTCCACAATACATTAATCATCATGTCTCTGTGTCCTATAGGTACCATGCATAGTAGCATTTGTCATCCATTCTTATGATTAATCAGATTGAGTTATTTTGGGAGAAAAACGAAAAAAAAGGCGTCCGGATATCGTTACCGCCATCAGACCGACTTTTGAGTCATAGATAAGACTTCCGGTTTTAAATTTACACATGATTTTCATAAGTACTCGGAGAGAGGACAATTATTTTCGCGTTTATCTACATGTATACTATGATATATAAAGACTCTCTATATAATTATAGCGGTGATCGCCGTGGAGATGAAACTTGGAATTTATAGTTAAAAGCAAATACACTTTATTTACAATATACGTATGTTCATAGTATACAGAAGGCTTCAGACTACAATTAATTCCATTTGTTTGTGATCTTGGAAAATAGTTCCCAATTATTATATCTACTGTTTTCTTTGAAATGTTTACTATTTAAGGGTCCTATCAGTTGCATATGTACTGAAATAAGTAAAACATGTGAACAAAAATTATTGTTGAAAGTGAAAGTAGTGATTTGACCAAAATGAAAGTGGGTAGAAATTAGCCTTAGTCATTTATTCAAGATTCAAATCATACCATTGGTATGTTAATGGGACTCTTAAAAGAAAAGAAAAAAAAACACTGATTGATTGTTCAAAAGCATATTTTATATACACTGTTCCACAAGTCATTGTTTGGAAACTAGAAAAAAGCTTGTTTGATCCCCTAATTCCTAAACTGTCCGGACCATAACCCCTATGGCGGCCTTGTAGGTTTGGCGGATGTTCGAGACAAATTTTGCTTATATATTTTTGTTTATGTATTATCACTTGTGTATTGAATTATTTATATTATATTGTGTTTTGAAATATTGAGGAAATATTAGGAAAAAAAAAGGCAATACCTAATACTCTTGCATTGCCATCTACTCACTAGTTTATCTGTGCAGTCGTCGCAACATAGAATTCCGCCTCTACAACAGCCATCTTTAAGTACAAAACTTGAAGAAAAAAACGAATTAGTTTGAAATGTTGCAACTCTTAAAAAGAGATTTCGACTGAAAACATCCACAAAATCATGAAAATGAAAGGAAGGAGACAGAAAAGACAGTTAATGATGATTTCAATAACAGTAAGTTCATTATACTTCATTGTAAAGGGTAGTTGGATTTTCCTTATGTGGTTAATTGTCCTACTTTTGAAAAGCTTTAAATGATGATCGGAACAATCTCCATGGTCAAACCATATTGTCCACTTCAAACACAGGAAACTAATATTTGCACCACTGACTATAAGACGGGGCAGGTGCACTTGACTGGTATCTTAATTGGCTAGGATTGAGAGTTTTCCTACTGATGGTCGGTGGTTCTCTCCGGACACTCTGGTTTCCTCCACCACTACAAACTAACTGTCATGAAATAGCACAATAGTGTTGAAAGTTGTTACACCATTGTTAAACACATATCAATCATATACTCTACCATATAAAATCAAAGTAAGCTATTTTACAAGACAAAAAGCTGCATTTTAAAGGTTCTAGTTTCATTGAAAAGTTTCAGCAATTGAAGAAACAAGCTTTACAGCTGCAGAAAAAGATAAAAGTCACGAGGATGATGAAGAAAAAAATGATGTTAAGCAGTATCTTTTTTTATTGAATTTGAATGGCGACATTGCATGGTTATAAGGCAATTGGAACATATATGTCAACAAATTTTGAACATTAAATTATTGGTCTAATATTGTTTTTTTGCAATTATAAGATGCAAGATTAAAGATATTATACATATGTACCATAACATATAAGCCGAGTCCTCTTAAAGGACAAACTGAAAATTAGGATAAAAAAGCCAGAGAAATACTAGAACGTTCAAAGAATGTGTCTAAACACCGGAAAAAATGGTTCTCAACATAATAAGATACGTTGATACGTTGACAGATTATGAGATTAATAACTGTACTGTTTACGGAAACTAACAGTTCAGGAAGGAGGCTCTTCAAGACTACTCCCAGTTTAACATACAGGGCCCAGTTGTTCAACTTGTCGTTAACTTAACGTAAGCGTTAAATTTAACGTGTCGTTACTTAACCCATTGTTAAAATGGTGTTGTTCAACTTGGTTTAACGCTATCGTTAGTTAACGATGACGTTAAATATTTAACTAAAGTTTAGAGATAATTCTTGTTACCCACAATGCATTGGTTTGTTAATATTAATTTAAACATGGCTGACATTTCTTCTGCTAAAAAACAAAGGGACAGAAAACCAAAATTTACTCAAGAAGAAGTAAATGTAATACAAGATCAAGTACAAAAAAATTACAAAGTGTAAAATGAAAAGTTTGGGGATGGAGTTATCAATTCAAGAAAGACTGCTGTCTGGAGCAGGATTTCCATCTTGGTGAGTGCTTTGGGTGTGGCCATCAGGTTTACCAAAGACTGTAAAGACAAGTGGGATACCACCAAGAAGGAGGCTAAAAGGTTTTAAGCAAGCTGAACAATGAACAGAGGATGTGCTGGATGTTAATATTAATAAACTTAAGGATAGTGAGGTATATGAGATACATGGTAACATGTTTCCGCCTCAATACAAGTAATGCGGTTGGAAGAACATTGTGAGATGATGGATGCACGACCCATCATCTCACAAAGGTATATTTATTATAAATTCTATTATGAATATTTTCTAGATTGTTTATTATACTTCCAGACAGTTTATAAACTCTTAAAAAGAAATATAATCTACCACACTTGTTATTTTTGAAACCTTTGTCGAAGGAATACAATTTTCTTGGAATACATTGAATATAGTTTGTCATATTGTTTGAAATACTTTGTATATGAACTTAATGGTACTTATGCTCATTTCTATAAAACTTGTATTGATATTGGTAAACTAGTCTCGATACAAAACGTTTTACAACCACTCCGACATGTAATGTTCATGTATTCATCTATGAACTGGAATGAATTGCATTAATATTATTTTGTAGCTATATAATCCCATATCACAGTTATCAGCAAAGAGTGCAAGAGAAACCTTTGCAGATTGGTTCTACCAAAGTACCGAGTAACACCAAGGGCGACAAACTTTATACACTCACTTTATTTCTTTTCATAGAAAACTAAGAAAATGTTTTGAAAGACCAAAACATTCAAACCCATGACTTTATACTATTGTACACTTCACTACAGAAATGTTATTTACTAAACAAATTCCAGGCTATTATGACTGGTTTAGTTGACACATTACTTTATTTAAACTTTCCCATCCAGGTCTGAATTCATATTCACAGACAAATTTGCATGAGGCATTTATGGGCAAGACATATGATGCCCACAGGGCTGATCAAGATTTTGAGCCACTCTGCACATTTGTAGATGTCTACAAATGTCACACATCCCATATTCGTTTCGCAATGTTGTCAGTTTTTTTTTATTTAAATGTATTTTGTCTATTTATGTAGTAACCGATGTAACCGACAATATATCATTCAAATTTTTAACAAATGGTCAAAAATTAAGAGATGCACGTTTAGGAGAATTTATATTCTCCCAAAATTCACCGTCTTGAAACTGAGACGTTTAAACAAATACAACATGATGGATTAAATGAATTAAATATATTTTCCACCTGGCAGACCAATTATATCACAGTGTGGTTCTGTAACCGAACTTAAAGGTCATTACGTTGACTATTTTCTTATACCAATAGTTCAAAATCAGTCTACATATATAAAAGATACTACATCGTTCATTAATATCATTGAGAAATTAAAACCTATGGCAAATAGCCTGTTGGTTTCGTATGATATAACACAGATGTTTACTAATCTACCTCAAGAAGCGTTATTGGGTGCGGTTGAACGAGCCTATGACAGTTTTGACAAATCAAACTTCAAAGTCAGTGCTCCGCCGGTCCATGTATTAATACATTTGTTGAGAATCATTTTAGAAAACAATGTATTTGAATTTGATGGAAAATTTATAAACAAATAATAGGTACGGCAATTGGTGCAGTTCCTTCACCGAAATCTGTGACATACTTATGTTTGAAATAATGAATCAAATTATTTCTGCATTTCAACATAAAGACAAAATATTTTATCATGGCAGATATAGAGACGATGGGTTCATAATATATGATGGGACATCAGATGAAATTATAGATTTGTTTCATCTAGCAAATGATTATAACCCTTATTAAAGTTCACTTATGAAATCTCAAACGATAAAATGTCGTTCTTAGATGTTGATGTAATTAAAGGTCAAAGATTTACAACACATGGCATTCTTGACCTTGAAATACATTTTAAAGAAACCAATTCTTATCTGTTTCTACACAGAAATAGCTGTCACTCACAGCATGTATTCAGAGGATTTATTAAAGGTGAAGCAATACGGCAAATTAGAAACACAAGTGACCATAACAAATTAATAAACAATCTAACTAATTTCAAAGTGAAATTATTAGATAGGGTTATGATAGCGTTGAAATAGATGACAGTATTACTGATGCTTTATCAATTGACCGTACTGAATTACTACAACAAAACAAATCAAAAGAAAACAAATTATTCCATTAGTTTTAATAACTAAATATAATCCATATATACGTAAAATAAAGAAACGTATAATGAAACACTGGCATTTATTACAGTTTGACGAAGAATGTGTACAAATATTCAATACAGCACCAATAGTTGCGTATAGCAAACACAAAAGTGTTGGAGATATGCTTTGTAGATCAAAGTTAAAGACTTAAACATAAAATTGACAGTTGGACCCTGATGATGGCAGATCTGTCATAATAACTAGATATATTGAAGAAGAATTTAAATATAAACATATCAATATATACATGAATAACTTTCATATTTGATTATATTCAAATAATGCATCTTAAAATGACCATCCAAGCTTAACTGCCGAAACACTAAAGTAGTGTCGGGTCCTATCTTGCAATATGGGATGCGTGGTTGCATGGGTGTTTTATTATAACAAAATAGTTCGATCGTTCGTTAAATATATCCGTCATCTCAATCCATAGTGTGATACACTTGTTCAACAGCCAAAACCGGAGGTAAAATGGGATATATTATGTCAACATTCCGCTAGGACATAACAAGCTGGGAAACTACATGAATGATATAATTAAGGCAGACAATCTAGTATACAAATCATTCTTGTAAGGCCAAAACCGTCCTTATTTTGGAAGACACAAATTCCCAGTTGACACATGAATATCACTGTGCATAAGTCTGAGGCTTTCATAAAGATTGATTGATTGTTGCTTGCTTAACGTCCAGTGGCAAATATTTCATGCATTTTCAGGACGAGAACAAATTAACAATAAATACACTAAGTAGGTTCTGTAGTAGAGGCGTCTGGGATTGAGGTCGGAGAAATTTAGACTGCCACGGGAAATGAGGGTATATTGGATAGGGACAGAAATTTTGCCTTGCAACAGGTCACCTACGGACCCCTCAAAGGGTTGTTGCAGGGTTCTTAACGTGCAAAGAGCGTGGCACTCTTTACACGAGGCATCGGAATTAACGTCCCC
>JAASAO010002262.1:0-14053 GCA_017311375.1 Mytilus coruscus
TTTGCAGCGGGATTAAACGTTTTAATGGTACCAAACCTTCTCCCTTTTCTGAAACAATAGTATAACATCACAACATAGAAAACACACGATAAAACATCAATTGGAAGGCTTAACTCAATCAAAAACGTAAATTAATTTAACACACTATGAACGAATAAATTCGATCTATGATACCTGAAAGTAAATACATAGTTAATAAAATATTAGGGACAAACATTCAAGGCCAAAAGCAAATAAACAATTCCAAATAAAGCCATGGCAATACACCACCGCGAAATATTTAACCCTTAGAAAATAATCACTTTTGAAAAACCGGTTTTCATAATATATACAGGTAAATGAAAATAACTTTGTCGTTTTAGGTATACTTTTTCTGTCTATATAAAATCTTCCAATAATTAGGAATACCAAGAAAGGTCTGTCATATAAATACCTAATTTAACACTAGATACATAAGGGTAAATATCAACAATAAAACTTCCCTGTACAGATTAAAGGAGAATAATCTTGATGTTCATACAAATGTAGTATGAAGAAGTGAAAATTAGTAGATATTCCAAATAATCAAAGCTGGTATACCGACAAGATCCATATTAATATAAAATAACAAAAAGTATTAAAATAGTATCAACAGGTCGAATTAAAAGAAAGTACGATTTGAGAGTACTCGCAGTTACTGACAGCTAGTTAAAAGCCAAAAACAATTAATGATAAAAATCATGCATCAGAGACTAAAATCAACTAAAACACATCCCAGGGATTTAGTATTTTAACGTCATGAACAGTCAGAGAAGACATGACTTGTGCAATGCCAAAATAAATGTATCGACAGGTAGTAGGATAGTGAGGAGCTACTTTAAGAGATAAAAATAACGTGTGTGTCTCTAAACATCCCGCCTCAAAAGAAGATACAACTTAGTTATGTTTTAATTTGCTAATGACAAAATCGATATTAGTGCCAATGTAAACTATATTCAGAGATCTAATTACAATATTGGTACGATAACCCTTACTTATAAGTTTGTTTAAAGGTTCAATGAGTTTACACATAGTGATTTCCTCGCTTTAAGTACAATATTACCGTAAAATTTAGGATGTGAAATACCATTTTAATAAGTTTTCTACAGGTACAGCCAAATTTACTAATCAAATCTTTGTATCTATGAAAGAATTTAGTAAAAGTTTTAAGTAATTTATGGTATCGAAATCCCTGACACAATAATTTCCCAGTGATGCATTGATTACGTTCGTTAAAATCTATGACATCAGAACACACACGGGCATACCGAACGAGTTGGGATATATAAACACCGTATGATGGAGCCAAAGGCACATCGCCGTCTAAAATGGAAAAATAACAATAGGAAATGAAAAATCGTCTCTTTGTCGTAAATTTTAGTATGTAGTTTCCGTTAGAAATTGAAATGTCTAAATCTAGAAAAGGGCAACTGCTGCTGTTTATGTTAGATTTAGTTAAAGTAAGTTCTTTTGGGTAAATTTCGAAGTATATTTAGAGAACTCTGGATTATTTAACGAAAAATATCATCCAGGTAACGGTAGGTATTGTTGAATGTATCAACTAAATATAACAATGATTGGTCTTTACTGAGTTTGGTCATAAACTGAGATTCATAGCAATATAGAAATAAATCTGCTATTAAAGGGGCACAGTTAGTGCCCATAGGAATACCTACTACCTGACGATACACTTTATCGCCGAAACGTACATAAATGTTATCTAGCAGAAAATTTAAAGCTTCAATCATATCCTCACATTTCCAGTAAGTGTATCTAGCATACTTTCCTTTTTCGTTACAGAAAAAGGCTTTAAACGAGTTACATGTGCCTGGTCCAAAAAAATAAAATATTATCATTGCTGTTTATTAGAATAGTCAGCGGTGGCAAGGATTGTTGTCTATGGCCGTGGCTTCAGGTCACACTTAATAACAGGAAACGATAATCATAAAATTGTATGTCAATAAACCGTTGAGTTTCGTTAATGTGTCTTTAAAAAAAGGTAAACGTAATTATGTAATGTTGTAGGTGAATAAATTTAAAGTTATAAACTGGTGTCATTTTTTTAATGTCATGCATACATGCATGTACATACTGTAAAATTGAGGATTTTTTGACATCACATAGGCAAATAGGATAGAGTATAAGTTCATCAAGTTTTTATACGCCCGTTTACAGGAGTATAAATTAATGCATACCGTTGTCTGTCCGTCGTCAAAATGTCGGACAATAACATGAATAACTCAAAAACACTTTCAACAATTTGCATGAAACATTTGTGAAGTTCCCGTTCGATTTTCGTAAATTTTAGATTTTACATTTCCGAGTTATGGTGTTTTATTCATTAAAAAAGGGGGACTTTCCAGTTTTCGTACAGAGCCTCAAAAATGCTTTGAGCAGTTTTCGTGAAACTTTGCTGAATTGTTTATATATATTGATGTAAAGAGATATAGGAAGATGTGGTATGAGTGCCAATGAGACAACTCTCCATCCAAGTTACAATTTATAAAAGTAAACCATTATAGGTCAAGGTACGGCCTTCAACACGGAGCCTTGGCTCACATCGAACAGCAAGCTATAAAGGGCCCCAAAAATTACTAGTGTAAAGCCGTTCAAACAGGAAAACCAACGGTTTTCTATATAAAAACGAGAAACGAGAAACAGGTATGAACTACATAAACAGACGACAACTACTGTACATCAGATTCCTGACTTAGGACAGGTGCAAACATTTGCAGCGGGATTAAACGTTTTAATGGTACCAAACCTGTAAGCTCCTTTTCGATTTTTATAAATTTTAGATTTTACCTTTTCGAGTTATGGGATTTTATTCATAAAAAAGGGGGGATTTTACCATTTTCGGACATTAAGTCAAGAGTGCTTGCCCGGTTTTCATGAGACTTTGGTGTTAGTTTTATACCTCCATCTTGTTATACCTTCTTTGTAGAACCGAACTTTATTGTAGACTGATTCATTTGTTTTCGTCTTGGAAATGTATGAAACATATACCGTATTGTCATCTATAAAAGGCCCCGACATGAAAACTGTGAAACAACGTAGTCTCACATACGCATGGTGCATAGACCCCTCTCCCCTTTTTGTTGTTTTTTTTGTTGTTGTTAATATTTTTTTTTTATATTTTGTTTCACATATTTTTAATTTTTTTATGTGTTCTTGCTCTTCGATCCATATGATATTACAATAATAACAGTTTATATATGCTAGCTGTCCCTTTATACATATTGTCACAGAATAAGAGTAAAGGGCAGCATATAAAACAATTGCTATTTTAATATCCTATTGATAATGAAAATACGCATTAAGTAAATGTAAATAGTTTTTAATATTAAAGAAATTTTAACACAAAGAAAGGAAAAAAAGGGGGGTAGCATGACAAGAAAACACCAATTTCAAAACTTCTTACTAAAGTAATATAACCAATGTTAAGATCAAGCACCCTGGGGTTTATCACTAATCAAATAAAGTTGTTCACATATGGATTACAACGATGTGTTAGCACTTATTTGTAACAATATAATATTTCCGTGAACAAACTTTGGTTAGAAGATACCCCCTGTGTGATAAATCGGCAAATGCAAACATTTAATTAATTTAATCTAGAGATTAAAAAAATCGAATTATTTTGGAACCAATTTCACAGCCGATCAATGATTACAAATTTCTTAGTATTCTAAATATTATCATTTATATTATTATTAAATATTGTTTCAATATTGCATTCTAAGATATGAAAGTTTATCATTTCAAAAAACGAAAGTATAGGAATAAACAATGTGTTTATTTCCATTTATGGTTCAGATACCACGAATTAGGGAACTTATTTTTTTATGAATTTCGTATCATTTTCCAGTTTTCATTATTTGTTATCTAAATAAAGATTTCTTTGTTGTTATCTTATCTAAAAAGAAATTTTGAGAAAAACTCTGAATTTTAAATTGCTCACCGAGATATAAACCGTGAGATATAATTCCATTTTGACACATGATATCTTGTATGCGTATTGAAAGTAAGTCTTTTTTATTTTGATAAAATGACTTAACCTCAATTTTGAATGCATATGTGTGTTGTTTTTGGGTATTTTTTTTTTTTTTCGAAAATAACGAAATATGACATGGTTAAATTCATTAACAAAAGACAACATTTTCATATATTTTCTGTATCAAAGTTCTTTAAACTTTGATAGAATTTTCAATAATTACAGTCTCATGATTAATTACTATATATTTTTTAAGAAATAATAAAATTGGACAGAGCGGAAACTATTATAAAGTCAACCTTTCTATTATGTCTCTATATTATGTCGAATCCGTCAATATATTGTATACAACATCGATCGAACGGAAGTTTGGAGTTTCCATTTCAAAATGCAATTGACAATAGTAAACATTTATTTAAAATATTTTTTCTTTGATAATTAGATTGTTTTATCATTTGTGAAGCTTATCTGCTATGGAAAAATTAACTGAGACGAAAATTGAAGTTTTTATGATTTTTTAAAGAATCAACCCATAGACCAAAACACAATATCACAATATTGAAACATAGGGGGGAAAGAAAAAATATGAACGCTATTTTCAAAAGGCCATTGACAACAGTAAACATTGACTTAAAGTTATTTTTTTTAAAGAATCATATTTGGAAATCCTTCTAGAAGTTCACATTTTAGGTAAAAAAAATATGTTTAAAATAATAACAGTGTATAAGTTTTCCCCGTTTACATCAATGGTAACAATTTGTAAGATTTATCGATGACACAGCATGTGTACTGATAAGGCCGTTCGGATAAAATGTCCTTCATTCTTGTGTATGCACGTAGGCCTTGCAAGGAACCCATATACCAAATATTGCTAACCTATAACTCATAATGAGTGAGAAATTCAAATGACAATAAAACAATTTTTTTTTAAAGCAGTCACTGAACCATAAAAATGAGATCAAGGACAATGAAAATACGATAGAAGGAAACTTTGCAACATAAGGCATATGTTTACAATGTATGAAGCATCCAGGTCTTCTACCCTATGAAATATAAAGCTTTATACAAACAGTTTATGCACCACTGCCAGATTGTGAGCCCTATGTGTCACATTCTGCAATGAAATGCAACAAAAACAAATAGTGTCCTATTGATGCAAACATCTTTATATGACAGCAGTTAATTCCCTTGAAAATCAAAGGGACAATTACTTTTCATATTAAATATATGGGTACTTTGTTGGCTATTTAAAACACTTTCTAGTTTGCAGATAGCTGTAGTCGATATTTTACCCAAATTATCATTAGTAGGGATAAAGAAAAACAAGAGGCACACCTCTGCCTGTATCGCTCCCCTGCTGAAAAATGCCAGTGTGCTAACTAGGACTTTTATATAGATATAGGAAGATGTGGTATGAGTGAGACAACTCTCCATCCAAGTAACAATTTATAAAAGTAAACCATTATAGGTCAAGGTATGGCCTTCAACACGGAGCATTGGCTCACACCGAACAGCAAGCTATAAAGGGCCCCAAAAATTACTAGTGTAAAACTATTCAAATGGGAAAACCAACGGTCTAATCTATATACAAACGAGAAATGAGAAACACGTATGAACTACATAAACAGACGACAACTACTGTACATCAGATAGTATATTCACATACTATAGTTAATCTCTGTGTTGCTGATCCTTTTTTCAATTTCACGTTTAAGCTAGCTCATTTAGTTTTTTTTAGATACTAGCCAAAACTGAATAAACAGCTGAGCCATGAGCGCATGATACGCCCGTCATCTTGTGTGTGAATTTTTATGCAATAATCATAAATAGTTTCTGACATACGGCCTGACATGCGAAAACCCCCTTTTTTTACAAAAAAATCAATATCTCTAAAATAAAATTTTGAATCATCACCAAAAAGTATACAGATCTTTAGATTAATATAACTAAGAAGTGTTTAAAACTTTAAGCAATAATCATAAATCGTTTTTGAGATACGGCGCGACATGTGAAAGCCCCTTTTAAAAAAAAATCAATATCTCAAAATAAAATTTTGAATCAAAACCAAAAGTATACAGATCTTAAGATTAATATAACTAAGAAGTGTGTAAAATTTTAAGCAATAATCATTAATCGTTTTTGAGATACGGGCGACATGTAAAACCCTCCCTTTTTTACAAAATACTCAATAACTCAAAATGAAATTTTGAATCATCACCAAAAGTATAGAGATCTTAAGATTAATATAACTAAGAAGTGTGTAAAGTTTTAAGCAATAATCATAAACTGTTTTTGAGATACGACGCGACATGTGAAAAACCCTCCCCTTTTACCAAAATACTCTATATCTCTAAAATAAAATTTTGAATCATCACCAAAAAGTATACAGATTTTAAGATTAATATAACTAAGAAGTGTGTAAAGTTTTAAGCAATAATCATAAATTGTTTTTGAGATATGGCGCGACATGTGAAATAAAATGCTCCGCAGGTCGCAGCTTGATACGACCGCAGAGGTCGAACCCTGAACAGTTGGGGCAAGTATGGACACAACATTCAAGCTTGATACAGCTCTGAATTTGGATTGTGATTAAATATTTGACACAGCATAGGTTTCTGACACAGAATGAATGTGGTCTAAGAACTTAAAATTTTAAATTGGACATTCACCTATTATGGTCCAATATCCAAAATCTAAATACATGGTTAGATTCAGCATATCAAAGAACCCCAAGAGTTCAATTTTGATGAAATCAAACAAAGTGTAATTTTGGACCCTTTTGACCTCAATGTGGACAAAGTTGATAACGGGCCCAAAAATCAAAAATCTAAATACATGGTTAGATTCAGCATATCAAAGAACCCCATATATTCAATTTTTGTTGAAATCAAACAAAGTTTAATTTTGGACCCCGATTTGGACCAACTTGAAAACTGGGCCCATAATCAAAAATCTAAATACATGTTTAGATTCAGCATATCAAAGAACCCTAAGAATTCAATTTTTGTTAAAATCAAACTAAATTTAATTTTGGACCCTTTGGACCTTAATGTAGACCAATTTGAAAACGGGACCAAAAATTAAGAATCTAACTACATGGTTAGATTCAGCAGATCAAAGAACCCCATATATTCAATTTTTGTTGAAATCAAACAAAAAAGTTTAATTTTGGACCCCGATTTGGACCAACTTGAAAACTAGGCCCATAATCAAAAATCTAAATACATGTTTAGATTCAGCATATCAAAGAACCCTAAGAATTCAATTTTTGTTAAAATCAAACTAAGTTTAATTTTGGACCCTTTGGACCTTAATTAGTAGACCAATTTGAAAACGGGACCAAAAATTAAGAATCTAAATACACGGTTAGATTCGGCATATCAAAGAACCCCAATAATTCAATTTTTGATGAAATCAAACAAAGTTTAATTTTGGACCCTTTGGACCTCAATGTGGACCAATTTAAAAACGGGGCCCAAAATCCAAAAACTTAATACACGGTTAGATTCAGCATATTAAAGAACCCCAAGAATTCAAGAATAAAACCCCATTGAAATTGGTCAAGAAATAAGCAATTTATACAAAGTATCTTCTTTTGCACAATACTGTGCAATTGAATATTTCTTGCAATTGCGCAATACTGTGCAATTGAATATTTCTTGCTATTGCGCAATACTGTGCAATTGAAAATTTCTTGCTATTGCAAAATACTTATTATATAGGTTGCATTTCTGTAAATATCAACTATGCAATTTCCCATAGGAACTCCTTTCACGGCTAAAACTGTACCACTTTTACTATGAAGTTTTGAAAAAAAATAGATCCTAGAATAGAAAGTTCATATGCACTACTATTTTTTTCAAAGGTCAAAATATAGGGCTGTGCGGCATATTTTCAACGTTTATATGCCCCGAACTTCTAAGAGTTTAAACTTACATTAAATTTCTATACTACCCCAACCTTGACTTAAGGATTTCCACAGACTTCAACTTGATCACTATGAATATGTTTATTTACTGGTAACATTCCCAAGTTATGTCTCTATGAGATGAAACATAGAGATCATATCCGGGAACCAGTACGTAAACAAAATTAATTGTCTATGAATATTCTATATCTCCCCAAAAGAGGCGTGGTTTGAAAAACAGCTGTATTTACAAAGTGCAACCTATACTAACATTTATTCCAATAGAAAACTTTCTAAAACACTTTTTCTCACAACAATACTTATATTTCAGAATTATAGCCTGAAAGAAATCACTGCATATACTCTAAGTTTTCTTTTACAGTACATTTTATACCCCCAACCCTGTATCAATTTTTTACAGAATTTGAAAACAAGACTTTAATTATTGCCAGCTTACCCTATGAGCATGTTTTCTGACATGAAATGTCTAGAACCTGTTTGAAACTATTTTGATAACAAATTGAAAGCATTTCAGAACACTATAAATGTAATGTTTAGCAGCTAATCATTCCAACATTCAATATTATATAAGGTGTCAAATCCTGCCTCTGTCTCCAGTCCACATCTTACTGTATGCCTATTTGTCAATGAAAGTTCACAATTACTGCCTCAAATGGTCAGTTAAGAAATCTTGTCACAACAGTATCATCTCTTACCATATAGCTAACATAATTTAGCTAATATATGAACTAGAAGTGTTTAAACAAAGCCATATTTGCAAAAGTTGTATGAATGAAGATATCAGTCTGATGTATGAATTTACTAAAAGTTTTATAGAAATGACTGCTAACATCTGATTTTGCATAACCTTCAAGTACAGTTATTGGTTTCTATACAAAAGTTCTTTAAAATAATAAAGTCATAGCATTTACAAGTTAAATTATTTGTTTTATGACCCAGGGGGTAGGCATTTTTCTCTGTGTTTTTTACTCTGGGGCCTCAAATTTCCTAAATTATTCTGCTGTTTCTAGCAATATGGAATATTTAGTGCATATTTAGGATAGAACACACTATTGTAAGTTTTATTGAAGTATTTTGTATTTCTAGCTTGTATTGTTTATGCCGTGATCACAAAAAGCACATTTAGGTACTACTTACTTTTGGGTTATCAACAGGATAAAAACACCCCACCAATAATATTCAGGAAGGATCTATGAGTTTCAATGACTGCGAAGAGTAAATTTAAGCACTTCTAAACAATTCAAATTACTAATATGCACATATAATGAATTTATTTTGCATTCAGGGCTTTAACTAAACTATGCATACTGTAAACTGTGAATTTATGCTGAGTCATCATAGTGAAGGCCCAGGATTTTCTCAATCTTCATGAAATATTTATAAAACTTCATATTTGAGTTAATTTCATTAGAATCTCTGAGATAAACCAGATTTGGTGAAATTCTGTATGTTCCCCTTTTTTACCTAATATAGGTTGCATTTCTGTAAATATCAACTATGCAATTTCCCATAGGAACTCCTTTCACGGCTAAAACTGTACCACTTTTACTATGAAGTTTTGAAAAAAAATTGATCCTAGAATAGAAAGTTCATATGCACTACTATTTTTTTCAAAGGTCAAAATATAGGGCTGTGCGGCATATTTTCAATGTTTATATGCCCCGAACTTCTAAGAGTTTAAACTTACATTAAATTTCTATACTACCCCAACCTTGACTTAAGGATTTCCACAGACTTCAACTTGATCACTATGAATATGTTTATTTACTGGTAACATTCCCAAGTTATGTCTCTATGAGATGAAACATAGAGTTCATATCCGGGAACCAGTACGTAAACAAAATTAATTGTCTATGAATATTCTATATCTCCCCAAAAGAGGTGTGGTTTGAAAAACAGCTGTATTTACAAAGTGCAACCTATAATAATTTACACATCCTGTTTGGTGTGTATCTCCTGCCATATCATTATTATTTGCTTTTAAATATAAATCAGAAATAACAATTTCTTGCTATTGTGCAATATTGTGCTATTGGATATTTCTTGCTATTGTGCAATACTGTGCAATTGAAGATTTCTTGCTATTGCGCAATACTGTGCAATTGAAAATTTCTTGCTATTGCACAATACTTATCATATAATAATTTACACATCCTGTTTGGTGTGTATCTCCTGCCATATCATTATTATTTGCTTTTAAATATAAATCAGAAATAACAATTTCTTGCTATTGTGCAATATTGTGCTATTGGATATTTCTTGCTATTGTGCAATACTGTGCAATTGAAGATTTCTTGCTATTGCGCAATACTGTGCAATTGAAAATTTCTTGCTATTGCACAATACTTATCATATAATAATTTACACATCCTGTTTGGTGTGTATCTCCTGCCATATCATTATTATTTGCTTTTAAATATAAATCAGAAATAACAATTTCTTGCTATTGTGCAATATTGTGCTATTGGATATTTCTTGCTATTGTGCAATACTGTGCAATTGAAGATTTCTTGCTATTGCGCAATACTGTGCAATTGAAAATTTCTTGCTATTGCACAATACTTATCATATAATAATTTACACATCCTGTTTGGTGTGTATCTCCTGCCATATCATTATTATTTGCTTTTAAATATAAATCAGAAATAACCAACTTAAAATGGAAAATTTTAAAGAAAAAAAAAAGGAAAAAAAGGAAAAAAGGAAACCCCCCCAAATTTTTTGAACCCCCTTATGATTCATCACCCCCAAACTCAATCCCAGTCTTCCCTTTGAGGTATGGTACCTTGCAGTACAATTTCAGACAGATCCATACACTTGAACACAAGTTATTGTCCTGAAACTAGAAAAATGCTTATTTTTTGCCCCTTTTTTGGCCCCTAATTCCTAAAATTTTGAGGCAATTACCCCCAAAATCAATCCCAGCATTCCCTTTGTGATATGGAACTTTGTGGTACAATGTCAGAGAGATCCATACACTTACACACAAGTTATAGTCTGGAAGTTACAAAAATGCTTATTTTTGGCCCCTAATTCCTTAACTGTTGGTACCATAACCCCCAAAATCAATCCCAACCTTCCTTTTGTGGTATTGAACCTTATGGTAAAATTTCCTAGAGATCCATTCACTTAAACTAAAGTTAGAGTGCGAAAACCAATGTGTCTTAGGACGACGACGACGACGCCAACGTCATTCCAATATATGACCGCAAAAATTTTTTGCAGTCGTATAAAAAAACAAACACCTGTTTTAGTTACTAAGTCCCTTAACTCAAAAAGTTTTAATCTTATTTTCACCAAAAAGTATACAGATCGTTTGACCATCATAAGAAACAACTATGTTAAGTTTCATGAAATTTGGATAAGTCGTTCTCAAGTTATGGTGCGACATGTTTACGCCAGACAGACAGACGGACAGACGGATAGACGGACAGACGACATTTGTATACCATAATACATCCCGTCAAAATTTTGAAGGGCGTATAAAAAAAAGTAAAAATCAAACATTTCAGGGGCAGCAACTCCAAAACAGGTTGTCAAGAGTATATACATCTTGTCATGCTGATCATTTTTGCAATTCACACTTTTAACCTAGCTCCAATAGTTTCCACTATAATAGCCAACTACTGCTAAAAACTGAAGAAAAAAACTTTTTGTCCGGGGCATTAATCCCAAAATGAGTTGTTATATATTTTCTCCATTTTTCAGGGTGAATATTATCAATGTTTTTTCAACTGATCAGACAGAGCTTACGTTTTAATTTGCATAAGGACAGTCTATCTGAAGATGTGTGTGATAAGGATGATTCCCCTTATAATTATTACTACTGATTTCTAATCACCTATCAGTGTCACCAAATGGATATACAAAAGATCGAGTGTATGATATGGGATGAATAATATACAAAAGATCGAGTGTATGATATGGGATGAATAAAATAGTTTAAAATTTATAAATTTATAAAAATAAAGGAAATCAATAAGATAAAAACTTTCATATCATCAATTTCCAAAATGTGACAATTTTTACATGTTTTTAAACTCCGTTTTACAAGAAAATCAAAGGCTGTGTCTCAGTATTTAATATGCGAATACACATATAGTTCTTACATATTTTAACTGGAGGGCCTCGTGGCGAGTGGTCTAAGTAGTTACTACTGTAATCACTAGCCAGTCAACACTGAGGTTGTGAGTTCGAACCTCGCTCGTGCGGGTGCACTCGACTCAATCTTAATTGACTAGGATTGTCAGTTTTCCTATCAAGGTCGGTGGTTTTCTCCGGCACTCCGGCTTCCTCCACCAATAAAAACTGGCCGCCACGAAATAGCCCAAAAGCGGTGCTTAAAAGTGGCGTTAAACACCAAAATCAAAAAATCAAATATTTTAACTGGATCAATGACCATAACTGGACACTTCATTGATGAGTTTATCCCAAAACACCTGTCTTTAGATGGACTGGTCTATGATAATCGAACCAGTTAAACCCTGCCCAGGCAAGTGAAATAAATCAAGTAATACATCTTGTAATGCTGATAATTTTTGCAACTAACACTTCTAACCTAGCTAAAACATGCCAAAAAAGTTAAAATTCAGCATTCAAAGGGGAATAACTCCAAAAATGGTGGACAAAATTTTATGGGTAGATAGAACTTGTTATGCTGACCATTCTTATATTTTCAGTTTTCTCTGTTTGATATTGGTTCAGAGGTATAAGCCAAACTATAGTTTATATGTTCTATTTTTAAACATGGCGGCCATGTTAGTTGATCAACCTGGACAAAAGTCACAAAGTTTATAGTTGACATCCTACAGATG
Organism: Mytilus coruscus; assembly: GCA_017311375.1. Classification (NCBI taxonomy): domain Eukaryota; kingdom Metazoa; phylum Mollusca; class Bivalvia; order Mytilida; family Mytilidae; genus Mytilus; species Mytilus coruscus. The sequence goes on from JAASAO010002262.1 coordinate 12,755, forward strand.
AAGCAAACAAACTTTGGTTTCAATCCAATGAGCAGTTATAGAGGAGAAGATTTTTAAAGAAAAGTTTATAGACGACAGAGGCAAAGTGATAGCAAAAGCTCACGTGGCCAAGTGAGCTTAAAAGGAAAGCTACCAAATGAGAATTTCAAAAATAAATTGAAGCTAGAACACCATTCAAACTACTACATTCGGGCTGAAATGCTGCATCACATGGATATTAAGTTGATTTATGCTTGGGCTTTTTGTATTGAAAATGAAAAATGATCCTTAAAATCAACAGGCAACAACTGTGTCAATAAGTGCCATTTATTGATAAATCATTCCTAAGATGAATGCTTGTAGCAACTCCTTCAATTGTCTGCTAACTTGTATAGTGGGATTTAAGCAACAAAGACACAGCTTCCGTAGAGTGATCTGTAAAAGTAAAAGTAAAATATTAACAGGCCATTCATTAGGAGGCGGTACCCGGTACTTTTACCCTCCTATGCTATTGAAAAGTACCGCCTAAATGTAGGAATTTTTATATAAGGTATTCATGGAATAAATTGAAAAGTACCACCTATAAACGGGGAAAGTACCAGTCAACATAATAGACAGTGTGTGAAACCTTTTTTTTTTGGAACTCGCTAAATTGGCGAGCAGCTTTTCATTTCAACTCGCCAAATTGAAATCCCATTAGCCAACTTGGCGAGTTCCTAAAATTTTGAACTCGCCATCTTATTCGTACGTTATTGTATGTAATAAACATTTTTAGAAATAGCTTTCTTTTAGGTTTACTGATATATTTGGTTGAAGCTTTGGAGGAAGTATCTGTGATTTCCCTTTCTCTTTGACAGTGTTTACGTATTAATTTTGTTTAGTGGCTTCTCATTCAGGAGTACTTGGTCAATAGAAAGGGGTTAGTGGTATTTATATAATACCTTAAATAGGGTATACATTTATAAGTATAATATATAATAATGTAAATAGGGTTAACAGATTAACTAAAGAATTTAATTTAATTTGTGATTTAATAAGAAATCACATTGAAAATGACATCATTTAAGCAACAATTTATGGGTTTTAACTTTTCTTGATAACTGTTTGTATATTAACCTTGGTTCCAAAGAAAATGTTGGTTTAAGAGGACTATATAAATCAAGGACTTGTAAATTTTCTTTATCTTGAAAAGTTGTTCTAAAATGTTTATTATTCAAAAGTTGCTACTGTTGACCATAATTAATACATTTTCAATATTTGTGCCATTAGAAAATTTCAATAACAAATATTGTTCTGCAATGTACACTGTTAAGATTATTT
>JAASAO010004231.1:0-13962 GCA_017311375.1 Mytilus coruscus
ATCTTCTTATTTTTATAATGACAAAAACAAATATATACAATGCTCATTATTTGAAACAAGCACTTGACCTTGAAGTTTATCTATCAATTAAAGTTCGTAATGTTTTTAATAACGGTTTTATTCAACTTACTGTCCAGGCACCTCCATCTGTATTCATATCACAATACACTCTCACTTTGTACTGGTTTTCAGGAAATATTGTATAGACACCAGAGGTCGCTTTTGGGTTCATTTTTCTTATGTCAGTGCAGTCCCGTTTGCTCTTACCTAAAAATTATTTTTCAAAATGCAGTATTTACAAAAGACACGTTCCCTTTACAGTACATATATGCCAATCTCCCAATTGCTTTGAGTCTAAACATTGTGAAAAAAATAAAAGAGAAAGCTTACTATACGATATGGGGTTTTTTTTTGAAGGCCTTACAGTGACCTATAGTTGTTGTTAACTTCTATGTCAAATGGTCTCTGGTGGAGATTTTATATATTGGCTATCAAACCACATCTTCTTATTTTTATAATGACAAAAACAAATATATACAATGCTCATTATTTGAAACAAGCACTTGACCTTGAAGTTTATCTATCAATTAAAGTTCGTAATGTTTTTAATAACGGTTTTATTCAACTTACTGTCCAGGCACCTCCATCTGTATTCATATCACAATACACTCTCACTTTGTACTGGTTTTCAGGAAATATTGTATAGACACCAGAGGTCGCTTTTGGGTTCATTTTTCTTATGTCAGTGCAGTTCGTTTGCTCTTACCTAAAAATTATTTTATTATAGAATAAAATTGAGAATGGAAATGGGGAATGTGTCAAAGAGACAACAACCCGACCATAGAGCAGAAGCAAGTTGAATTGAAATATTTTGCAGGTAATATCGATAAATATTAACGGACTTGCAAAGGAACCTCTTTTGGACTTGAAAAACTCAATTACAGAAATTTAAAGACCTCTGTACATGCTGTTATAAATAACTCTTTTCCTTTACGGGTATAGTGTTCATTTATGTTTAGAATCACAAGCTGTTGTCAGTTTATGCAATGTAGATAAGTGAGCACTTCGTATGCCAACATGAAAGATACACCAATACAAGGGTGGCATTCAACATGTTCAGCGACGAAGAATAATGCACATTGGGCTGAGTTAACTAACTCTTTCTGCACCAATGTGGTTACTTGTCCTAGAATACTTAGTAGTACTTGCAGTTTACTTCGTTTGATGATCCCGAATAAAAAGATGATAAAGCTTTATGGAATCTCCACAGAAAATTACTTGATTAATACGCTTTCACGAGTCTCGGCGTTTGCTTCTAGGTGGACATACGCAACGTAGTTTTGGAAAAAACAGGTAGCCAATAATTTTGCAGACACCATAAGACTAAGTTTGAACCAGACATGAATATTTATGAGCTATCTTTAATTCCGTTTTGTCCAATAAAATTTTTTTTCTATTTTCAATTGGTATTTAAAATTGGTTTTAAAAAGCAAACAGATGTTCACTGAAAGGGAAAACCTTCTCTTAAACTTAACCTGCTAGGAAAAGTAAGAACTTAAATATGGTTGCACTTGTAATCTGGCAGAAGTTTCCTTATGCTACCTTGGCGCCGAATGTTTTATTGAGCAAACGTTATAATATCGTTTTATAAAATGCGTTGTTTTCAGTAATCAATCAGTTATTTATCATACTAATACAAAAGTTTAAAAATAAAAGATGTGCCTACAAATAAGAGTAATTACTTTAAGAGTCATTACCTTGTGAGACAGCCAATGTGTTTTGACGAGTCGACAGACCGTCATCAATCAATCGGAAATTTATCATCCACTGTACGCCGTGAGGTACGATAATTTTCAATCTAGACAGGTAATTGTTAATTGCTCAAATATTGATATTTAACAGTTGAAAAATTAATAGCCTAAAGTTGACAATTGTCAAATGATGGTTTCATTTAATATCGATATATCTCACCACTGTTTAGATACTCACTGTGTTAGCCAATTTTGCAATAAAAAGTAAACAACAAATGATTACGATTTTATGCTGCAAGAATATTGATATAAAGAACCAAAAGAAGCTAAACTTATTATTTTCAATGCAGATTTCTGCTTTAAAACATTTTCAACGGAATCTTTTAGGGTAGATACTGTAAAATGCCATCCTTAGACCTTGTATGATAGAACACTTCAGATTCTGCAACAACAAAAAATAGGAAAATTCAGGCCGAATTTTTTTTCAATCATCACAAGGATAAATTGTTTATATGGAATTTTATGTGACTGTCATACAAGTGAGAGGTTTAGCTAGCTATAAACCAGGTTTAATCCACCATTTTCAACAAAAGGAAATTCCTGTACCAAGTCAGGAATATGACAGTTGTTTTCCATTCGTTTGATGTTTATGAGATTTTGATTTTGCCATTTGATAAGGGACTTTCCGTTTAGAATTTTCCTTGATATTTTTGATATTTTACTTTTATAAATCATATTCAATGAAGCAGTCTTTCACTGGAACAACGTTGTACATAACTGTAACGTAAAACGTTAAACAGATTGAATGCTGAGGGAGCAATGGAGGCTCCAGTTGACCTTTAACTCTGAGACAAAGCTTTAGTTTTAGGTGTTCCTGATTTCTGTTCCCGATAGAACCAATTGTATTTATATCATATTTACCTTCATTCCCGACAGGATGGAACAGTTTCTCCTGTCCTTGCGCCTTCACAACGTCATTTATTTCCTGCATGGTAATGTTTCTGATCAGGTCTGTTGTTGTGTTCTCTTCCAATAATGTCCTAAAACACCTTGTATTTGTTTTGCACAGAATTTTGAATCATGTTTTTCATAAGCGTTTTGATGTAAACTTGTATTTTCTTGTTGATGGTATTCGTATCTAGCATGGCAACCAGTGGTGCTCCTTTGTCGTTTATCAAAGGTAAAGACAATGGATCTTCATTCCTATATCTTTGGTGTCTGATGATACTGCTGTGACATATATATCCATATACCAGGACAAACAGAAAGCAAATACAATAACCATTGAGTTCAATTTCCAATATCCCTGCATTATTCCGAATGAGTTTCGAAAATATTTCTCTCTCTATGTGTGCTCTTAAAGTTTTATTGAATAACTAACGACTGCTCTTCCACTTGATATATGCTATGCTTTAAAACACGAAACAGTTGCAGCATCTGCACTGGATAAAATCTTTTCATTGTAAACAAATAAGAAACAACTCTCTTCACAGTTTATGTCGTTACATAATGCTAATCAAATAATGGCGGTTTATCTTGTAAATAAAGAAATTTGGTTGGATGTTTTAATATTGTAGTATTTTTGTTTTGATAAATGAATCATTACGAAAGAAGGGAGTTATTTTCTACGAACGTTACATGCAAAAGCAAATTTAAATGATATACATAAATTAATGATTTATTGCCAAAGTGTCATTTCCTTTTGCGTCCAAAGTGAAATATTCATTGCATAATAAGGAAAAGATTAGATTGAAAAATAAATTAATTTGTTTGTTTGTAATATTGGTCGACTAGTATGAAAGGTTGATAATTTTGTAGTTCGCACAACAAGCATTTGACTTGTCTTTACTACCCCATACGGTTTGTCATTCGTCTCCAAAAGTATCATCTACCCAGTAGACAGTATTTCGATATAAGCATGATGTTAATGATACATTTTTTTCTTTTATTTCTGGTTCGTTAATGTACTGAAACTAAGTTTATAACTCCAAGAATATGATGGATTAAGATAATTATGTTCTGCCTTTTTAGGTTATGCTCTGAAATGTGTTTATTAATAGACCATTTTCATATTACCGACTTTTGACTCGGATTATAAAATTTTTCGACAGGTTACCTACTCTAAGGTAGGAAAACTGGAGATCAGTACTGTATTGTATTTAAAGATTTGTCGCCATTAATAATAGATTATGTTTAAAATGCTATTGGAAATAAAACAGTTGTTGTTTTTCTCGTGAACAGTTTTATTATTTCGTGTGTACTCTTTACCGTGATCAGTAATTAAGACAGCTAGAATGCATGTAGCGGTAAGTAGTGTTTAGGGTAATTAATCCTGGTATTGTTATTATCCTAGGTATATTGGATTTCCTTAGGGTATGAAAGTGTAAGGACGTTCGCAATTAATGAAAAAGAACTTCAATTTACCGAAGACTTACACATAAGAAAGAATTTCTGCTTCTTGCAAAAGTTTAACTCGAATACATTATAGCCTGGCTCATTTTATTAGAAATTGATAACATAGTTAATAAACCAAGATATCTTATCATGTAAAGGTAAAATTCTCTATTTATCATAATTCTTTGATCAATAGAAAGTTTAATTGTATAAAGTATTTAGTTATTCTCACAAGGTATGAACATGTAAACATCTAAATGGTCATTGTAACTCGCATATTTTGTCAGGCCTGATTACAGTAGTAACATCTTTCTGGCTTCATACACTTAAACTGTCGTTCATAGAATTATCGAAAGCATCTCTTGTGGTACGGTATATCAGCATGGAAGCAAACATTGATTAATGTTACCAACATTGTACATATTCATGAAAATGTTCACCTGAAACACTATGGGTGATTTATCTTATCAAGAGGGTCTAAGAAACATAGGCCTTAATCTAGAGATATGAAAAAACACATTTTAAAATACAAATGGATTCAGTCTTGAATTATACTATCAGATAAATATGAATACTCTGTCCGACATTGTTAAGAGTGTGAGGTTGTTGTTACAAACACAGAATAAAAAATACTGTTTACTGTCTACGAAGACTCATGATTTATTTATTTCCAAAGATCAAAATGTTTATCAATATCAGTCTCACATGAAAAATAATGCAACCAACAACATCGTTATAACGGAATGACTATTCATAATTTACTTCGAAATTCGACATACACGTCATGACACTCACTCAAGACAAAAAGATTAAAAACATGCTTTACTTCACGTTCGAATTCCGACCAAAATTGAAGAACTTGATCTTTTTTCACTGTACATGATTCCAAAATTATAAAAGTGCCCTAACCAACTTAGTATTCCCGGATTTGCCAAATGCTCCACCTCTCAAAATATTAACATCCATCTCATCAGTAAACAAATCAGGGGAAACTACCTACTCCACGGGAGGTGTTAATCAGATGGGGATACTACAAGACTCAAATAACAGCTAGAGTAGACACAATCCACGCATCTTTCCTCTTGTCATAATATCGAATTCTTAAGAAATATAAGTAAGTACAATTGAATTTAGTAAGTAAATTAAAACAAATAATGTCCTGTAAAAATAATTCCTTAAATTCTTTGTATTAGAGAGTTCATCAAAATTAAACCATCATATCATGGACAAAACGAGGTGAACACGTTTATATTTCAATTATTTACTTTACAAGTACTAATTTCGTAATCTTTACTGGTTATGTATCTCCTGTCGAACAGTGATAAATGTATTCAATTACATATACATATATATGACTAGATTGCTTTTTGGACTATAAGCTAATGCATTTACAGAGCATTGCTATTTTGTATAAAATCGTATAAGATTAACATAACTCTCCAATTTACAGGATAATGTATGCATATATATAATTTTATATTCTAGATTAACATACATATGAAAATTGACCTTCGCAACCTTCAGAATTAGGGAATGCAGAGCAGTTGTTATTTTATTTCTTGTTTCCCTATATTTGGTGCTTCATAATGCATGTTTTGTGAGTCATAACAAAAAGGCAATCAGTGATAATCTGCAGTTAGTTGCATGTTTTAAAGGGATAAGGATGGTTGTGTTACTTGGGCGACACACATACGTTTTTCCGACACAGAGTTGTTTAAAAGCGTTTCATACGCAGAACCTTTTACAAGCGTTGTTTTTATTCATGTATTTACCAATTAATTCTCCTGGTTGGGTACATCTCATACTATTGTATTTAACCTGAAGTTGTTTATGTTTGGCCTCGGGCATCACTGAAAAGACATTACTTGTTGACATGCGCATCTTCTTTTTCAGTAAAATCGGTACAGTAACTACTATTTCAGATTTGTCTTGATTGTTATTCTGGTCTGATTTAAATGTTCTTTTAGTGTTCAGGAAGGAGTACGTTTGCAAATCTACTTGCGTAATCGACATATTTTTTAAGAAGGACAGTAAAAAATATGATTAATAATCACCAACAAAACGCAATCTTGGATTCCCAATCCAAGATCTATGATTAATAATCCGTGATCTCGATGTCCAATCTATAATCTCGGATACCCAATCCGGGATATCTGATTCTATCCTTGATATCGGATAAATAATCCGTGATCTCTGATCCCAATCCGTGATCTCGGATTCCCAATCCGTGATCTCGGATTCCTTATCTGTGATCTCGGTTTTCTAATCCGTGATTTTGGAATAATAATCCGCGATAACATTAACAAATAAAATAATAGTGTGGTTAAAATCATGACGGGACACATAAGTCCGAGTCACGTCAAACGTATATCACAAAAACAGACTCAACAGCAAAAGTGATATCAATGAATAAAACAATTTTGTCGTTCAAAGTATGACAGAATACATACGCACAGAGTCACGCAAAATGGACATCACAAAAACAGACCCAACAGCAAAAGCAATATCAACAAATACACTAATAGTTAGGTTCAAATTATGACGGGATACATAGTACAGAGTCATGTCAAATGTATATCACAAAAAACAGACTTAACAGTAAAAGTAATATTAAAAAATGAAATAATTTTGTCGTTCAAGGTATGACGGGATACATAAGCACAGAGTCACGTCAAATGGATATATCAAAAAACTGAGCTTAACAATAAAAGTAGTATTAATTAAGACAAATAAAAGAATACTATAACACGTTATTAAGATGATAAACAACGTCACTACGCAAAATCTATACTTCAAGACCATCGTGTATTATTTGTGAAGTTGATACGGAATATTTATCAACATGTTCTTGGTACCTTCCGATGAACTTTTTTAGAAAAAGGACAAGACGTTCTTTGACATACCCTGGTTCATCAACTTTCTGCTCAGACACTGGTGACGTTTTACAAAGTCTGAGTAGGAGCTGCAAGCTCTTGAATACCGAATAAGTTGGGAAATGTATATCCCATATGCAGGTGAAGTTGGTATATTGCTACTAAGGTGGGGAAATTGATAATTTCAAAATTAAAATCGTCTCGTTTGTCATAGATTCTGGTACTGAGATGACTGTGTATGTCAAATTCGAGGTATAAGTCTAAAAATGAGGCGGAGGAAGCCGTGTCTGTTGTTTCTTTAATTTCTAGTTCTGGTGGATATATTAATGGAACCCAATCAGAAAAGTTCGGATTGTTAATGGAAAGAACATCATCAATATATCTGAAAGTGAAATTAAATAACCTGGCTTCTTTGATCCTCTTGTTTTTGACAAGTGTCTGAAGGAACTCCGATTCATATGAAAATAAGAAGAGGTCGGCAAGGAGAGGCGCACAGTTCGTTCCCATAGGAATGCCGACAATTTGTTGAAAAGTCTACCTCAAATTCAACAAATATGTTGTCAATAAGGAACCCAGCATACTGATCACTTGTTCCTCTGTGTAGCATGTTTTACCCTTTGTTCGCTATTAACAAAATATGCCTTATGGTATCCCAAAGTAATAAATTTATAGCGTATGCTACCATTTTTATGATGAAAAGCATTGTGGATTATTTCTTTTAGACGGTTTTCAATTTCACATGGGGAATGGTGGTATACAAGGTAGAAAAATCAAAAGTTTTGATAGAACTAATTTCAGAAAAGACCGAGATTTAAAATTATCCAGAAGTTCTTTAGAGTTTTAAGAATCCACATATGGTTAATACCACTACGCGAGTAAACCGTTTCACAGTATTTCTGAAGACCCTCTTTCACTGCGGACAGAATTTTAGTCAATCTAATGGACAATTCTTTAGTGGAACATGCAGATGAGCCGGCAATGTACCGTTGTTTGTACGGAATTTTGTGAAGTTTAGGTATCCAATACAAACAAGGTAAGTCCTCCGATTTGTTGTTCAATGCAATGTTAATTGAAGCCATGAAGGACTTATGATTCGCCAAAATCTCATCCTTGTCAAATGATATGTTTTGTATGTGGGATTACCTGAGTGCTCATTTATTCCTAATTCTTTGACAAGACACTCGTAGTAATACGATTTACATACAAAGACAATATTATTTGAAGCTTTGTCCGCAGGAACAACAACATACTTATCTTGAAGAGATGATAGACATTTCACTGCCTCTTTGTCTCTGAAAACGGACTTTGGTCGATCATTCACACAGTTTTTTAACTTATGAATGCGACGTTTTATCAGAGACCTGATTGTTTTGACCCATTCTGACAAAGTGTCCAGTTGAACTTCTTCTCGTTTAGCCCATGCTCTGGCGTAGTCCTCAATGGAATCCATAATTATTTTGAAGTTATGGTTCCAATTGATGTGTTAGGGTTCTCTAAACTTAGGACCATGAGAAATCACCTTTCGGAGATTTTCATGTTGAATTATGTTTAGATCCCCAGTAATAACATGGCCGGAGGGGCTGTAATTGTAAGGTGAGTGGGAACAGTCACATGTCAGAGGGTTTTTTAGGTATTGTTCTAAATCAAGGTCCTGCAATGCTTGTTTATAGTTAAATATTTTGGGTGCAATGGTTTTGGTGTAATTGTAGGATACAATAGGAACAGACTGATTTTGAAAATAAATAGGAATTTTAGATGTTACCTCCTTGTGATGTAGAACGTTGCTGATGTTGATTGCATCAATTCCTCTATTGGCAAAGTAAACAGGAAGGAATTTCCTCTTTCCTCATGTAAAGGTTCCGATCTTACTGGTTTAAAAAGACGGAAAAGAGCTATATCACAAATTATACTGACAAGTCTGTATATTGGAGAAAATGTATTTATGCATCCTTTGTCAAGTGCATAATCTCTCAAACATTTTAGAAAATTAACAGGCAGTGAAAAAAGAATAGTTCTAATGTAATGTAACCCTAGTGGATGATGAAGATGAGAAAGAAGGTCATCAAAGCTCCCAGAGGCCGATCTAGATTTGGAAGACTTTTTACATTAGGCCGATTTGCCAAATGCTCCACCTCTCAAAATATTAACATCCATCTCATCAGTAAACAAATCAGGGAAACTACCTACTCCACGGGAAGTGTTAATCAGATGGGGATACTACAAGACTCCAAATAACAGCTAGAGTAGACACAATCCACGCATCTTTCCTCAATTCATAATATCGAATTCTTAAGAAATATAAGTAAGTACAATTGAATTTAGTAAGTAAATTAAAGAAAATAATGTCCTGTAAAAATAATTCCCTTAAATTCTTTGTATTAGAGAGTTCATCAAAATTAAACCATCATAGCATAGACAAAACGAGGTGAACACGTTTATATTTCAATTATTTACTTTACAAGTACTACTTTCGTAATCTTTACTGGTTATGTATCTCCTATCGAACAGTGATAAATGTATTCAATTACATATACATATATATGACTAGATTGCTTTTTGGACTATAAGCTAATGCATTTACAGAGCATTGCTATTTTGTATAAAATCGTATAAGATTAACATAACTCTCAATTTACAGGATAATGTATGCATATATATAATTTTATATTCTAGATTAACATACATATGAAAATTGACCTTCGCAACCTTCAGAATTAGGAAATGCAGAGCGGTTGTTATTTTATTTCTTGTTTCCTATATTTGGTGCCTCATAATGCATGTTTTGTGAGTCATAACGTTAATAAAAGGCAGTCAGTGATAATCTGCAGTTAGTTGCATGTTTTAAAGGGATAAGGATGGTTGTGTTACTTGGGCGACACACATACGTTTTACAACAGAGTTGTTTAAAAGCGTTTCATACGCAGAACCTTTTACAAGCGTTGTTTTATTCATGTATTTACCAATTAATTCTCCTGGTTGGGTACATCTCATACTATTGTATTTAACCTGAAGTTGTTTATGTTTGGCCTCGGGCATCACTGAAAAGACATTACTTGTTGACATGCGCATCTTCTTTTCAGTAAAATCGGTACAGTAACTACTATTTCAGATTTGTCTTGTTGATTGTTATTCTGGTCTGATTTAAATGTTCTTTTAGTGTTCAGGAAGGAGACGTTTGCAAATCTACTTGCGTAATCGACATATTGTTTTAAGAAGGACAGTAAAAAAATATGATTAATAATCACCAACAAAACACAATCTTGGATTCCCAATCCAAGATCTATGATTAATAATCCGTGATCTCGATGTCCAATCTATGATCTCGGATACCCAATCCGGATATCTGATTCCTATCCTTGATATTGGATAAATAATCCGTGATCTCTGATCCCAATCCGTGATCTCGGATTCCCAATCCGTGATCTCGGATTCCTTATCTGTGATCTCGGTTTTCTAATCCGTGATTTTGGAATAATAATCCGCGATCATGTGTCATGTTCCCATGTTACGTGTCCTATTTGTTGATAATTGAAAACTGATTATGTAACAAAAACAACTTAACTTAAGTTATAAGGCTTGTAAATGTATCCTTCAGTTAACAAATTGACTGTATTTATTGTTGGTTTATAAAAAAAAATGATCAAACTCATTAAGTCAAAAAGAACGGACAATGTCATAGAAAAAACAAAACAAATAGACAAAAGACTAAAGAGAACCTTGAAAACTAAAGATTGAGAAACACGAACCCCAACAACCACCGGGGGTGACATCTGGTGCTCTGGAAGGATAATCAGATTCTGCTCCACATGTGGCACCGCCATGTTGCTCCGATGAGTAACAACCCGGTGATAAGTTTAATTTGGTAGGTTATATTCGAAGAAATGAGGACGTCATTGTAGTTACGACAATTGGAAAATATCCGTCGTCATCAGTGAAACAGATATTCCATAACGGTCAATCAACTCGTGATGGCGTTCGTAAAATTTTAGAAGAAATGATTTCAATTTCACCACATGGAACTCTTGGATTAAAAGTTTCATTGTAATCAAAAACCTTCTATCAAAATCATGATAGCAAATGCAAGCTCTCGAATATCGTATCAACTGAGAGATATATACTCCATATGCAAGCGCTGCTGGAATGTTGCTACATAGAAATTGAAAAGATACAATTGGGAGGTTTAAACGGATAGTAGCTACGATTTTCATTAAAATTATTTTTCTGATCTATATGCCGGATTTTGTAAAAAGGTTTATTTAGAATGAATAAAACCATCACTGTTTACTTTTCAATTAGCATTTAGAATCTTTTAACGTTTTACACCTGAATTTAATTTTTGTCTATAGACCATAAGCCAACCCTTATTCATATGACATATGTTGACTTTAACTCCGCAGTTCCCAATGCGCAATCGCAAGTTGTCCCTCGAAGGGAAAATGTCGAACAGAGGAATGTTATCGCGGAAATGGAACGTGTGTTTACAGTTTCTGCGAGAAAAAGAAACAGTAAAGAGGTGCAGACAAGTTATTGTAAATTGAAATAAATAACGGCGATGAGATCGGTCATTAGAATCATTTACAAACACCTGTCACGCAGATAAAGTCATTATATAAGTAGTCGACATTACGACGGTTTGCGAAATGTAAAAAACATTTCTGAACTTTTCGAATCCAGATCACATGAAAATAAATCGCGACGTGTTCAAATCATTATTGTCCAAAATATCTTTATAAATTTAAGAGCAGTGATCTCACAACTTAGAAGACATTAAAATTAATTTCTTACAATTTAATATCATTCTTCCGGTGTACCCTGCATGAAGGCCCAAATTCAATTCACAAACACGTGTATACGTTAACGGCATTGTTTTGTCATACAAATATAAAACAAGTGTATAATATCGCCATTGTTGGAGAACATTGGGTTCGAATAATATCCAGACATTTGGTATATTTTGTTGTTTACATAATTTGATAAATGGTTTCAAATATGTACGTTTAATCTAAAGAAATTATCAAATACGTAAGAAAACAAAAAGCACATGTTCATATTTATTTATATCCTGGTCATTTCACTCGCTGTGTCGGCAAAGTTCGGAAGTAAACCCTATGCATAATTAATGAGATGAAAAGGCACGCTACACAATATTAATTATCAATTATTAACACTTCTGTACTTTATATAAACATTCCAGCGATCTTATTGTTAATTTTAAGTACATATCTTTGATTTTAGCAGCTTTGAAACTTGGTCATAATTTTGTCAAAATCGTAGCTACTATCCCTTTAAATCATCTATTGTGTCGTAAAGGTTTGTTCTCAACCGATCCTCATTGTCAATTTCTGGATGTTAATCAAGATACGATGCGGAATATCTGTTGTATCCTTTATTTCAAGTTCTATAGGATAGATGCGTTCAGCATAGTCACCATACTTTGAATTATCTAATGAGAGGACATCAACCTTATAGCGGAACGTGAAATCAGAAGATTATGCTAGCTTCTATTCATTCTTCCGAAGAAGCTCCTGTAGGAAGTCATCTTCATATTATTTAAGAAACTAATCGGCAAGAAGAAGATTAAAGTTGGTCCCCATTGGAATGCCGATCGTTTGTTGAAAAACACGTCCTCCAAACGTAACAAACATGTTTTCAATCAATAAATAATATCATTTTGATTATGTCGGATTCAGATAACTGTTGTTACTGTCCGAGTGTTTTTATACAAATTACAATTTGTCCTTCCCTAAGACAAAATACTTGTATACGTTGGCTATTCTTTTTTATGAAACAAAGCAGGACTAAATGTTTCAATTTGTCTTAGTTTGGAAAGGGTAATACTTGTGTAAGGATAGAAAATTTGAATGTTTTAATATTATTGCAAGACGAATACGACTAGTGTCCAAATATGATTCACATCGCCCCTATAGAAAGTTGTTTCACAACTACAATGAAGCCCGGCTTTGATTGCTGATACAATTGATTTTTATAATTTAGAAAGAGGTTTCGCTGTACACTTGGACGACTAAGCAACATACTTGTGTTTGTTAAAGCACTTATGTAATTAAGGTATCCAATATAGTAAAGAAAGATCCAATTCTTTATCTTTGTTTGAATTTCCAAAGGAACATATAACATACCTATGATTATTCAGAATTTCCTGCAAAGTAAGTGTCTTAGGGTTAAATGTCATGTTTCCAAGTGAATTGTCAATAACTAATTCCTTTGTTTATGTCATGTGATTTACACACAAACCAGATGTTGTTTGGGGCTTTATCTGCTGGAATAGCAACATATTTATCATTGAGGAAGGACAGGTGCATAGCAACATTTGAGTTTTTAAGGAGTGATATAAAATGTGTATTCGTGTACCCCTTTAGTTTTTTAATTCCAATTTGTATCTGACGACCTTACAGCCTTGAACAATTCGAGAGGAGTATCTATGTCGTGTTTTTCACGTTTAGCACATTGCCTGTCATTAATCTCGACTGAATACATCCGTATTTTTAAATTGTGTTTCCAACTGCTGGATTAAGACGCACGATATTATGGGCCTTAAGATAACACATGTCACAGAAAAAATTATCAACAATGTTCAGCTCACCAGTAATAATGTGACCAGCTGGTTATGTTTCAGGGTTAACAAACTACATGACCGATGAATTTTGGTTATGTCTAAATTTTTGATAAGAGTGTTTTAAACCTCAACCTCAAAAGTGTTCTTTTTCGCCAAAGGAGAATTATCTGCATACCGTTGCATTACTTATTTTGGTATACTAAGTACGTTGTTCGTGTGAATCAAGATAAAACATTAGAAAATAATAGTCTGCCCAAATTTCAGTTGTTGTTGTTGTGAATAAAAGCATGATTAATTTAGTAATCCGTGAGTTAATAGAGGTATTCTTCAACTTTTGATGCATTCTTAGACCATAGTTGATAAAGGACAT
>JAASAO010004289.1:0-14066 GCA_017311375.1 Mytilus coruscus
CATTTTAATCTTTCCTCCTCATAACTCTGTTGGGGCAGTTTCTGCGTAAGGAGCACACTCCTGTATATGAAGTCTTAATAGTGTGAACATGCACGAGCATAACGTATCAACTGAGATATGTAATCACCATAAGACGGAGCAGAGGGCATGTTACTGCTGAAAAATGGAAAATTGATAATTGGGAAATTGAAATCATCCCGTTTGTCATGATTTTAGTGTGAAGTCGTCCATCTGTGTCTATATTGAGGAAAATATCAAGGTATGAAACAGTCCTACTAGTATCAGTAGTATCCTTAATTTCAAGTTCACTGGGATATATGAGATTCAAGTACTGACTGAAATATGGGTTAGTCAATGATAGGACATCATCAATATATCTGAAAGTAAAATTAAAGAATTTCGCAAGGTGCTTTTTCTTTTTGTCTTTTAGAAGGTTCTGAATGAATTCTGCTTCATACGAATGCAAAAACAAATCGTACAGAAGGGGTGCACAATTAGTACCCATTGAAATACCGACTGTCTGTTGAAATATCAACCCTCCAAACTCAACAAATATATTGTCGATTAAAAAGTCCAGCATTTTGATAATATCATCTTCAGTGTATTTTCTGAAAGAATCAGTGTGGTTCTTCACAAAATAAGAATTATTGTAACCCAAAACAAGAAATTTATATCTACGATTCCCATTTTTTTAGAAAAAGCTCTGTTTGATGATATGGTGAGGTCGATCTTTCAATTGAGCATGGGTAATAGTAGTGTAAAGCGTAGAAAAATCAAAGGTCTTAATGTTGCTGCAAAATTGCAGAGATTGTGATCTAAGATTTAGCAGTAGATCTGTAGAATTTTTGAGAATCAACATCTGATTGACACCACTGGTTGAATATATCTCATCACAATATTTTTGAAGGCCATCTTTTACTGTAGAAAAAATAGTAGTCAGCACTTCGGAAAGATGTTTAGTATATACTTGTATATATGTCTCTGATTGTCCTATACCCCACATCATCTTTTGCTTAAACACAGCATCTTACCTTGAAACCCCGGTCCATGATTTCATCAACAGCCTTAAAAGTTTCATACTTTGAATGGTACAGTGGATAGGAAGACAACTGGTACTTGTTCTATAATGAAAAAAAATATAGGTACATCATCAGGAAATAAGAACGAGCCAAATTAAGGACATAGATTTATATTGTTATCTTTATTTTTTGTTGTATTACTAAAAGAATAAATGTTAAGGAAATATAAGTATTAAGTACAAAGAAAAGAATCTTCAATTTTAAATTTGAGTTCGGGGAAATATATAGTTGAGTTGTGATTTGAAAAGGAGGAAGAATGTCCAATACATGAAAAAGGTAAAGCTTATGTAAATCTTAAGTGCATCAATATGTTCTGTTTTAATTTCGATTTGTTCTTCAAATGTTTCAGATTTCAAGGAAGGCTTTGCAAGGTGCATGCCTTGAGCAAATTGTAACAACTTATTTTAAAAACACGTATGTCTCCTAAGTAAATTACTTCTTTGGTCTTATTTGGCACTTCTTTTGGGAATT
Source organism: Mytilus coruscus (assembly GCA_017311375.1). Taxonomy (NCBI): domain Eukaryota; kingdom Metazoa; phylum Mollusca; class Bivalvia; order Mytilida; family Mytilidae; genus Mytilus; species Mytilus coruscus. The sequence goes on from JAASAO010004289.1 coordinate 1,551, forward strand.
TTCGGTTTTTAATGCTCTTCAACTTCGTATTTGCTTTTGCCTTCCAACTGTTTTGATTCGAGCGAAATTGTCGAGTCTTATATAGGCGAAACGCACGTCTTGTGTACAAAATTTTGAGCCTGATATCTTAGATGTGTTTGTACAACCACTAGGTGGATGCCAGTGCTAGTGGACATTTAGTCCCCTAGGGTATCATCAGCCTAGTAGTCAGAACCTTTGTGTTGACATGAAATATCTTTGATATGTTCCTGTTTATGTAAGTTGTGTTTATGTTTATAAAATATTGAATTATTTGAAACACTAAGGTTTTCTACCTCGGATTGCCTTAGCCTTATTTGGAACAACTTTTTGGAATTTTCGGTTTTTCTTAAAGTTCGTATCTGACAATATGGGACAATATAATGAATTACAGGGTCGAACGTATAACGGATATCACAGCTGGGTAAACCGATGAGACAATGTAATGACTTACAGGATCGGATGTATAACGGACACCACAGCTGGGTAAACCGTTGGGACAATGTAATGACTAACAAGATCGAACGTATAACGGACATCACAGCTGGTAAACTGATGGGATAATGTAATGACTAACAAGATAGAACGTATAACGGACATCACATCTGGGTAAACTGATGTGAGAATGCAATGACTAACAGGATCGGATGTATAACGGACACCACAGCTGGGTAAACCGATGGGACAATGTAATGACTTACAGGATCGAACGTTTAACGAACATCACAGCTCGGTAAACCGATGGGACAACGTAATGACTTACTGGATCAAACGTATAACGGACATCACAGCTGGGTAAACTGATGGGATAATGTTATGACTTACAAGATCGAATGTATAACGCACCTCACAGCTGGATAAACTGATGGAGCAATGTAATGACTTACAGGATCGAATGTATAACGGACATCACAGCTGGGTAAACCAACCATTTTTACCATTGGAGCATAATCACTGCCGGAACCAACACCACCAACACTAAAACAGAATTGAAATCAAATATACACTTAATTATGGTCTAAAACATTACAATAAAAAAACTTGCATAAAACATTCGAAAATGAAGATAATTTCCATCAATCGTGTATATTAAACTTACCGAGGAACACTATTAGGGTCACTGCTATCCTTTGGAAAAGATGCCTTCCATTTATCATAAACAGTTTTATGGATTTCAGTGGAGTCTGGATTAGGGACCTGGTTGTAAGTAAATACAATGTATACTATTAGTTTAATCAATATTTATTTAGATAAATCATCAAATAACGATATAATACAATTGAAATAAATATTCAGGATTCAGAAACAAGCAAATTTGCTATTACAAATCTGTCTCCTATTACACAAATAATACATTTATGAACAATACATAAATATGAATACTGGCATGCTCTGTAATAAATATATAAATATGAAAAAGTTGAAAAATACAATAGAGAAAAAAAATAAACATGAATTTTTGTAATGTATAGTGTGAAGTGCTTGGGTTCTTATTGAAAGATGAAGCAGTAACTGCAAGGGTTAAAACGTTTGCTTTTGATAATGTATTGCAGCACCAAACTAAATAAATGACCATTTTGCTCATCTAAGAGTACCGTTGATTCAAAAAGCAAAATTTGTGTGTCAACTTGGACAGGAACTAATAGTTCATGTCTTAAATCGGTGTATATGGGACAAGATAACAGGAAGTGAGATTTTGTTTCTACATCACCACAACGACAGTGTGGGGAGTCTACTAATTTACGAAGGAATAGGTGAGAATTCAATGAACTTGAATCCATTCTTAAGCGAGCATGAAGAATTTGACCAAGACGATATCCTACATAGTAATACATTAAGACCTTACTATTTTGGGTACGAATTTTTGTTTTGAATTATTGATTCACATTTTCTTATGTATAGTATTAGAAATGATTAATAATATATCTTCTTCATGTTTTCCATAGTTCAATTATTGAAATATCTAAGCAAATTTGTCTGCCTTGACCACGAACACTGCTTCCATTATTCACTGCGCCGGATTAGCAAAACTATTATAGCCAATTACAATACGAAGATATCAGAAATGATATTTTTAAGACTTTCAGATTTCAGACACTGTCTCATTCATAAACGGTGTTGCATGTCAATAAAAATAAATAAATAAAAAAATCCAAAAACTATACAGAATAACTACATGACACCTTATAATCTGGAAGCAGTAGGCGAATAATTTAAATATAATTTACATTCTGAAACACTGATAAGTTGCATGTACACGAAACGCGCGTGTGGTGTACAAAATGATAAGGCTGGTATCTTGGATGCGTTTTCTAAACTTACTGTCAGGAATATGGTTGAAGCAAATACATTTATATCAAATATAAAATATTCTAGTTATCTCTGAATTTTGAATTACCATCTACGCATTTATTTCTGTATTATAAGTACCTTTTTCGTAGCTGAGAAAATGACATCATACAACAGTGGAGTCGACAGCGCCCTCAGAGAAAAGTTACCTGTATTAAAAATATAAATGTTAGCAGCTAGAAACTAGAAGTTATCAATTTTGCACATCCATCTACGAATTATTATATATATGAATTTCGAAAATGTTTTGAAGATGTAAGCCAACCTTGGTTCGTAAAGGAATGAATGTTTCTGTGAAAATCTTTAATATAAAAACAAGGAGATGTGGTATGATTACCAATGAGACAACTATCCACCAAAGTTCAAATGCAGTGGATGTAAACAATTATAGGCAACCGTATGACCTTCATCAATGAGAAAAAACCCATACCGTATAGGCAGCTATAAAAAGTCCCGATATGAAAAATGTGAAACAATTCAATTGTGAAAACTAACGGTCTAATTCATAACAAAACAATTTACGAAAAACAAATATGACTGTCTGTTATTATGCAAATATCTGCCATAATACATTGCAAGTTTAGCATTTGTACTGAGTACCACTCGATAAAGACTGAAAACTGAAGTACAATACTGACTCGTAGAAAATCAAATATTCAAAAGGCTAAAGGTTGACAAATATAGCAGTAACTTTAAACATTTTGGTATCAGGAACTCCAAACGGTGTACTGATGGGTGTCACGACAGTATAAATAAAGGCAACAGTAGTATACCGCTGTTCAATAGTCATAAATCGATTAAGCGAAAACAAATCCGGGTCACAAACCAAAACCGAGGGAAACACATCAACTATAAGAGGAAAACAACGGAACAACAAAAACACTGAACTCTACATAAACAAACTCCAAGATATATAGAAACGGACTATTTGATAACAACTGCCATATTCCTGTCTTGGTAAAGGACATTTTAAGAAAAAATGGTGGGTTGAACCTGGTTTTATGGCTAGTCAAACCTCTCGCTTATATGACAATGTTAAAAATACCGCTAAAATGACAACATTACGTGACAGGAATACATTACAAATAAACGCAAGAACACTCAGGACAGAGAAATACATAAATAAATGATAAAATAGTACATGACAACATGTAAACCACAAAATAACAACGGACACCTCCCATGAATTTACGACGGTACACCAGGAGACCACAATAGAATTATAAACTGTGCGTCACACGAATGTATCAACGCCACAAAAAGTGACGTATTTTTTGTGACATTTATTTTATCACAGGTAAATTTCTAAAAATAGAATATAAAATTGGGATTGAGTTTGTAATGGTGTAATTATTTGTATTTTATAACCATGTCGGTTTTTCTTCTATTGTACTATTATTGCTCTTCAACTTCGTACTTTACTTAGCATATTGACTTTTGGGGTTCTAGCGTCACTGGTGCGTCTTTTATGGACGAAACGCACGTCTGGTGTACAAAATTATAGGTCTGGTATCATTGTTGAGTTTATGTTACCTAGCTATGCATGTTACTCTATTTGAAACCATCATCATGTCTAGTAATATGAGTCAAAGAATATGTTATAACCGGTTATAAACCCTACGATTAAACAACTAAAACTTTGTTAAATAATACATTGTATTGTAACATTTTATATGTTTTGACTGTCTTGTGGCCAATTTCAATTATGGTCCTAAATGATTTAGATTCTCGGATTTCCTACCTTTTGGTTTCGAACATATCATAGCATGATAAATATTTCAGAATATACGGGTCGTACGAAGTCGAAGTCAAATCGGTGTTATACGTTAATTGACTACTATAAGCCTACTTAAAATGAAATAATATATGGTTGTAAATTGCCACTGTAATTTTTTATCCCCCTTTTGTATCATTTCCACTTGTTACTATCTCTTTCTAGACTCGAATGTATAGCACTATCCACACAGTAGCAACTGATTTGATACTATCACATTTTCAGTGACATTTTTTAGTATGAATATTAAGTTGCTTAACATTGTTCTTAAACTAAGGTTACAGGTCTCTACATGGCAAAATCCGGTAGAAATTAATCCCGTTCTCTATCATTTAAACTTTCCGTAGAATTTTTCAATTTTTTTTCTTTTCGGAAATCATACTTATAAATCGAAGTTTTTTTGTTCTTCTTTTTGTTGTAATATTAGCTCTTTTCTTTTGATTTTTCTTATTTTCCTAGGCTATATGTATTCGGGAGCAAACATGTTGCATGAATGGCAAAACTCCATCGCTTTGCATGGAAACAATTACTTGTATCCATCGCTTAATTGGTTAAATATTTATAACGAGTTTTTTTGTACTCAATGCAATGTTTCAAATTCAAATTTAGCATTTTTTTGTTATTTTTTAAATCCTGAAATTTAAACATTATAATTTTAATTATTTCATGCAGCTGTTTAATTTTCATTTATCGCTTCTTTTTTGTTTCAACTTTAACGTTACAAGATTTAGCGATCAATACTAAAAATGTTTTGTGTCTATTGATGATAGAGATGGGGGTCAAATCGTGACTTACCAAATGCCAATGCAGTTTGAAAACGCAAACGACGATGTTTCAAAATAACAAATAAATTGAACATCAATAAAAAATGAACCTTGAATAATAACATGTTAATAAATGACAAGAATGGTTAGTATCATAAACTAACATGACTACTCTGCTTTATCTCTTTTTTTTCGAACGCAATGCATTAAGGATTGGTACATATTTTTATTGCAATCTTGATATTTAGCACGAACATATCATACAAAATCAACGACTTTCTATTGAGTTGCTACTGGTCACATACCTTGCAAGGCTAGATCAACATTTAGATAAGCAAGTGATCTCTCCGCTAGATTTTTAACATATTGCTGAAATAAACACCAAAATAAAAACCAAAGAAACACATCTATGTTAAGTTTGAAGCATTTATGTTCATCCTAGGATTTTGTTGGATATTTGTGATGTTTTGTTGTTGTCTCAAGTTTAATGATTTACCTAATTTTGTCTCAAGTTTAATGATTTACCTAATTTTGTGTTAGCATATATTTGATCATTTCCATCAAGTATATTCGCAATTGTTTTAGACTCGGGACGATAAAGAGCTTTTTTGATATATTGTATACACATCTTTTTGTTATTTCATGGTGTCGTTCGATTACTCTAACATTGATGGATATCCCTTCTCATAATATTCATTATCTTTGTCTTTACTTTTTACTTGAAGTTTTGATGTTTTCTGTCATTTTATTATTTTCTTTTTACCTTTTTTTGCTCTTATATTTATGTTCAGAAGATCTGCATGCGCGTGTTAATTTGTCTCAGTGTTTCTTTTTGGTCACATGACTATTATTCTGAGAAAATAATATGACATAAAACACAGAACATCACAGTTAAGTAAACATACCTCAACCCATTCTACAGAACCAACTAAACCATATTCTTCTGCTCCCCAGCTACAAAATATTATCGACCGACGTGGTCGCCATTTGTCTGAAAACGGTATATACCCATTTTATATTAACTACAAGAAAAGTAAGAATGCTAAAGGGTTAACGGAAGTCGCAAATCGAAAGAACGGACAAGACCTTGACTATTTCAGAGAGGAAGAAAAACGGTGGCAACTATTCATAAAATATATATTTTGTTACTCGTGTTGAAATCTGGTAAAAAGTAACTTACAATGTATCATATAACGGAAAAACAGAAATGTAGTTCAAACGCTATATTTTTGTTTCGTTATGGACATCTTTAGAAATGGTCAAAATATACAAAATATTTATTGCATCAAACAGTATAAGCTTAGACAGAAACTATTGCAGATAATATCAAAAACTGACTTACTACTTTTAACCAGTTGTCCCATGACACGTGACACCTCCTTCATTACAGCTGTACCACTGGAAGGATCAATTGCACCAAACACCCAAGCGTCTCTATGGTTACCCAAAAGTACGTATCTGTCTTATAATATACGCAAAATTTGTAAATAACATAATATGTCTTCACCAATTTGATTGAAACAAGGTAAAATATATGTATAAAACAATAAAATCATACATTATGTACAAATTTTAAAATAATCCGATAAAAAAAAACCAATGTATACCTGGTTCAATAGCTCCCCTTATTATTCCTATTACATTGTAAGTTTTGACTCTTTTATTTGCTGTAGATATCCTCATTTTTACTTTCCTGAAAGTAGAAATTGATAAGAAAAATCTCCGAAAACATTTATTCCTTAATTGGTTAATACTGAAATATTATATAGAAACATTTCTATTTTTATATTGTAAATCTTTCATGCAGTCACATGCAGCCACCTTTTTACGTGATTAGTATCATACATTTGCCATTTGGTCATGCTAACTAGGCGCAGTGTTTTATATTCTTAGTGAGGGTTTTGCTTCTCTTATATTCGTATTATTTGATTTCAGTGTTATTATATCCCTGTCGACGCGCCTGGTTTCGCTCTTTTTAGAGTTCATGTGATTCCCTCGGATTTTGTTTGTTACCTTGATTTGTCTATATCCGATCGATATGGTAAACTACTGTCACCTTTCTGTATTACAAAAAATAAAATATTTGGGAAAGAAATTAAATACATGTGTTGGATAATGCCAAATTCTGAACACACAATGACAAAACTTATATTGTTGTGGGGTGTTTGCTTTGGTATGCAGGTTTTACCAATATTACGCCACAACCTTTTGACCCTGCGGGAACTGTTGATCCTTTGGTCGGGGTTTATGTTGCTTTATCTTTAATGTTCTGTGTAGTGTTTTAGGGACTTGTTTTTCTGTTCATCCTTTTTCTTCTTCATCATGACATTTTGGTTTCACCTTGGTATCTTATCTCTTAATCTATACATACACAAATCCGATTGCGGACGATAACTTCAGATTACTACTTTAGAAGAATTAAGTTTCAAGTATATATTTTAACGACAAATCTCTACAAATACTAAAATGCACATTGATAATAATAAAAGCGTAAAATATTATACTATCGAACTTGTTACCATGTTGAATTACTCAACTGTCCACCATATCTGTAAGTGACGTTTGGTACATCACCTTCCCACTCCGATGTAACATTATCACCAGTCATCTGTCTTAAATCAAATTGTAATCTCTATCATTCATTCAACTCCTTCGATTGTTTTTTTTTTTAAATTTTCAAATACTGCGTATTTGTTTTGAATAGGGAAAGTTAAATCATTATACATTAGTTTTGAAAAAGAAATAGTTAATTCCGACACACTTTTATATAGTAAAACACTTTATTATAAATCAAATGTTGTAAGAATGATCTTCCTAAAAGTAAAGTGTCTACACGTACATGAATTATCATGGATATGTTCATTTTCTGTAAAATTACGGTTTATAAAATGATTCATTATACGAAACTCTAAGGTTTTGTCTACCAAAAGCATAGATTGCCTAGTCGTCTTTGGCTCAAATTTTTTTTAGAATTTTCTGTTTTGAATGCTCTTCAACTTCGTACTTGATTTGGCTTTCCGACTGTTTCGAATCGAGCGTCACTAATGTGTCTGGTGTAGATGAAACGCGTGTCTGGCGTACAAAATTATAAGCCTGGTATCTTTGATGAGTTTTTTCTACTTTATTTGCTTTTGAATCCTCGTGTATTGAATTTGTCGCCTTTTTACAGTTTTTTAAAATAGTATTATTGACGTTTCTATTCTCTCATACTTATGTGCTTTTATTTATACTCTTGGCACTTTTACTGTGTTCTTTATGACGTTGTTTTAAGAAATCTACTTAAAAGTACATCGATCGATATCTGAGTGTGGGAATATATCAGTGAAAAAGATAGTACTTCGTCCTTAGTGACTACCAGCATTGTTTAATAGGGTATATAAATGGCTGTATTTCTTATATCTCTTTCTTATCATCTGTAAAACAGATTTTATTGGGTAAAGTTTTTTTAATCGATTGTACATTTTTCTCTTTATTTTTCCATTTTCACTGAATAAGATAATAAAGGGAGGGTTGAGTCTAAACAAAAATAATACTTTAACTTGCTACAAGATCATGTGCCTGTCCCTAGTCAGGAACCCCAAACTTTTTGTTGTTGTTTCTAAAGGTTCATGTGTTAACTTGAAGGTGTTTATTTAATTATTCCTAACTTGTTCAGATTTGGCGATTTTGAGCTAGATATATGCATGACTTGACTATCATTGAAGTCAGTAGGTGACTCCTGGATTTATTACAGGATACGGTGTATCAATTCATGACAAAAAATTACTACATGCACACAAGAAGAAAAAAACAAATGCAAAGGAAAAGCGCTTTTTATTGGTGTCCTTCATCACAGAGATATCTTTAACATGAACAAAACCTCACTGAAAGTTTAATATGTCCCCTAACACAGGTTAAAGCGGAAGTCTGCTAGATGCGGATCAAGCTACTTTTGTGAGTAAAATAACCCAGCTGTCGGGTGATATGAACACGTTATACATTATATCTAACCAAGAATTTTAACAAATACAATAATAAATAGCCCGACAAGACATTAAGACATATGTTTTAGGGATTATTAAAATAATATTGTAAATATTTGGTGCATCCGAAGCGCTTTTCTGGATTACCCATCATCAGAAAAGCTCAAACACAAACATATAAAAGCTCAAACACAACCATATAAAAGCTAAAGCTATATCATTAGTACTTCAATACATGAGGAGTTATATGATAAAAAAGGACCTGAAAAAAGAAAATCCATCTTAGGCCAACTTTGCCTGAGGGAGTTTCTTAATAATTTCTAAATTTGCCAAGGATAATTTGAGAAAGATAGGTCATAGATCATGTCAGTACCGAAGCATTGACTACTAAGCTGAATATGCCATCGGGGACTAGCTAGTCCACAACCAGTGCTAGAAAAATAACTATTTATAAATTCGGTGCTTCTATACTTCCATTTTTGGAAGGGGAAATAATGTATAAATGGGACATACGATTCGGATTGACTGCAAACAAATTTCAATAAAAAATCTTGTTTGGGGCAGAGACATATTGTATACATAACTCTGTTTGGGGTGCTGTGCAATATTGTCAACTGGTATATCCTTTCTTGATTAATATTTTGTGTTTGACATTTTTTAAATTATATTAATTATAAGTATTTGGCTGAACGTTATAAAACTTCAATTTGTATAGATCAAACACAGAGGAAATATTATTCAAAGGTCGAACTTACTGCAGTATTTTTTCAGCGATGCCGTATCCAACAGGGTGTGTTATAATTTTTGGTAAGCCAGCTTCTGGGTCATCCTCTCCTAGACGGTATGCAGTCTCTAATAGTTAAAAATGTATATATAAGGGTGTCATACAAGTCTTTTAGTGTAGAAAAAAAGATACATTTGTATAAACAGCTTCATTTTTACTGGAAAAAACTTTGGCAATTTTCTTTGGGTTACAATTATCAAAATCTCTAGAACTGTCTGACATATCGTATATGGTCTGAAACCTGGATTAGGTCATTTGGAAGTAAGAACTATTTATAGATGCTAATAGTTTTGTGATAAAAACGAGGTGGATAAATGGAGACAGAAAGTCATAGAGAAAAAAGTGGGGACGAATCACTGACTGCTCGACCGAAAAGAATCATCCGCGATGGTGTCGATAAAATATGCTTTGTTCGTTTTGATTATCTGAGTATTTGTTCATTAGGCAAGCAGAGACTCCAAATCATTTTACAACTGTTTTAACCGATTTTACGTGCCTGTTTATACATATGATGTGAATCTCAAAACAGATAAATAATTTATGTTTTCAACAAAACAAAATCTTGCATAAATTTGTGAGAATTCATAATTTACTGTCGCTTCACTTTAAACTAAAATATGTACAAGAATGTGTGAAAACAATTCCAGAAAACATAAAATACATAAATAAGTTTGAAGTAACATTGGTTGTTGATAAAGTGACATGAATGTGAATAAAAGTTACAAGGTAAACTTTAATGAGACTACAACAAAACAGAAAACAACACAAACTTTTCAATAGACCCTAACACCCTTCTTCCCCCTCCCCCCTTAAAAAGCAAAAATAAAAAGATAGAGACATACAATGAAATGATTAATGGAATAATCATGTGACGTTTTTAAACTAGTTTAATTGAGTACTCTCCCATTATATCCCAATCAGCGAAAAAATAAATTATATGCTATTATAGTCAAAACGCACAACATGAATAAAAAGAAATCCACTAAAATATTAAGTACACTTATAGTATAGAATAAGAAAATACAGCTAAACAAAACTATAATATTAGACCATGTTCAGATGCGTATTGTTACTAAGAGCAATATAATATACAAGTGGTTCATTGATTGATTATGTTATATTGTTCTTATATGTCAATATACATTGTTTCGACAATTGTGTCGTCATTTGTGAAACAGATATTCCATAACGATCAACCAACTTGTGATGGCGTCCGTAAAAATTTCGAAGGGGTGATTTTAACTTAGAACTTTTGGTTTAAAAGATTCCTTGAACGTATCAACCCTCTATCAAGGAAATAATGAAAGAGAAGGCACGTTCTGGATTATCGTATCAACTGGGAGATATATCCTCCATATGCATGTGCTGCTGGAATGGCATAAGAACAATACAATGTAGTACAAATAGTATTAATGGTACCAGTTTTACTGCACCAGATGCGCATTTCGACTATTAATAACTCTGTAGTGATGCTCGAGGCCAAAATATTTGAAACTCAAAACATAATACAACGTTGAAGAGCTGATAAAAGCAAAAAGACAAAGTAAAGCAAAAATGGGAAATGACACAGAGCTATGCATGAGGGAGATACATTCCTCAATTTAAAATAATTTCGAAATTTTATCACAGCAAAGTTAAATAAGACAATATCCGTATTTGCATGCCAGTTTCAAAGTACTAGCTACTGGGCTGTTGATACCCTCGGCGTCTAACAGTCCAACGGCAGAGATATCGACTCAGTGGTAGTAATAACATTAACGGTTCCATTTTTACTGCAACAGGTGCGTCTTCCGTCAATTAATGTCTTTTCAGTCGAGGTCGAAATATTTGAAAATCCAAAAAATAATACAAACTTCGAAGAGGTGATACAACCAAATAGGACAAAAAAGGCAAATCAAACTCAGATAAGAAACCAAAGCTATGAATGTATGCATTATGTATTTTGTAAAACAAACCATTCGTGGCATTTATTCCTGAATTATATTTTATTTTTATATGATTAGTTAATTGTACGGGTCGTTCTATTACCAAACAAAAACAACAACAAAAAACCAGGCAACAGTAACAAATATTTCACCAATCGAAGTTCATCTATATTTCATATGAAAACATTTATAATTGTCAAAAAAATCATTTTATGTCCGATTCAAACTAAATGTTTACTGTTGAACTCATTAATATTTATCGTATTTTATGGTTGTTCAAAATATTTTGTGATAAGTCATTACTAAGAAATCATTATTTAAATACACGTATTGAAATTAAGTGTCATTGCTCTATAATGCTTGATACCCATATCATATTTTTCGTGCAGAAATTCAGACTCGTCTTAAAACAGGTGACTTCTTCAATAGAATAAATCATACAAATACATTAAAATTTAAAAAAATAATACAGAAACCGCAGATATTTCTGTATTTGCTGGTAAAATTTCTTTCAAATCGGACAAGAAATAGCTTTAGAACAGGTTTTAGAATGTACTTTTATATGAAATATATAGCAAAATTTTGGAGTGGTGAAACACTTTTAACTTCTGACAGCAAAATAAGTCGGTACCTGTTGCTGGATAGCCAGGCGTTAAAGGATCCCCAGACCTCAGAAATATTGTTCCGCGCTGTGCCCCTGAGGCTGGGAGCCACCAGTCATGAGGATATACTTGTGAACTATCAGTTTGTCCCATAGCATAGTCTGCTGGGTCCGAGTATAGTATAATTCCTATGGCCCCATGCATATATGCCAGATTTGCCTGCAATATAAAAAGAAAATGTGCAAATACAATATCCTCTTAACTCAACTGCAAGATTTACCGAGGATTTTAGTATCGAGAAGGCTTTTAAATATCCCAGCTAAAGGCGCAAGTGGTTT
>JAASAO010002938.1:0-13433 GCA_017311375.1 Mytilus coruscus
CAAAACACAGTAAGGGCAGAAGATTCAAATAAAAACACTGAATTGAATTAGTTCGGTAATTCAGGACAATATAATCCGTGTGTGTGTGTCGCTAGGTTCGTGTCTCATTTACGTATAACCACAACTTCTTTTATTCATTACAAAATAAGATAGACAATACTGGTATAATACGCGCCGAACACCATATATATTTACGTATTTAAGTTGGAAAAATTGTAGGAAGAGGAAGAATGTGGGATGCACATTTGCTTTTTCCACTTATATGTAATAATCACCCCGAAACACATGATATACTTTCCATTCCAAAGACCCTCAACATTTCGATACTCTACAAGAGCAACTACATGAAGTAAAATCAAGCTTACAATCGGTACAATTTGAGGAAAAGGGGAGATTGTCATAATATTTTTAATATCTACGCAAAATTGAAATAGTTTTCTCTTTCAGAAAGTGATGGAGTAAAACTATATATATTTTGGTCCCCTGCCATGTTTTAGCGAAAAGTTTCAAGATCGTTAATACCATTGATTGAATATAAACGCGTCGAAAATTTACAGATATAACTACTGTAATATGCATTTTTGTGTTTCTTTCCTTATGTTTAGAACGTGTTTTTTTCTCTCACCATCCCCATACAATTGCTACTTTGCCTGATAATATCGATGCCATATTGTTTATCGTCTTTAATATGCTTATAGAATATAGAATGGAAACAGGGAATGTGCCCAAGAGACAACTACTCGACCAAAAATCAGAAAACAGCCCAGACCACCTTCAACACAGCGAGAAAATCCCGCACCCTAAATGGACGCCACTATGGTTCTAATGGGTGGGAAAGGCAGATTTGTGAGTGCCATAAAGAAATTAGTTTAACATCTTCACATTATCAAATGCCTCTAGCGAGTCAGGTACCTTGTCATAGTGGTAGGTACCTTGTCACAGTGGTGGTCTCTAGGTATATCTTAATAAGTTGAATTGTTTGTGTGTTTCTATTTTTAATTATGTGGTTTTCTTTTTGTTTGTGTGTTTTGTTTTATCATGTTTGAGTTTTGTGTTGATCCAGAAAGATTTATATTAATTTCATTCACGGCTTTTCTTCACTCATGCCGATGGTTTTCTTTTTGTTTTGTTTGTGTTTATTTTTATCTTGTTTTGAATTTTGTTGATATCCTGACAGATCTTTGTTAGTGTTTAATAATTTCTTTCATTATTTTTCTTCAATCTTGCCGATTGAGAGTGACATATACACTTGGGATATTGTTTATGTCATTTTTGTGTCGATTGGTTGCTGTTCCGTTGGTGTATACCTAATACCTTCGTTATTTGACTCTTTAACAACTTCTCTTATATGATCATATTACCAAACTTTTTCAAGATTTTGTCCTTGTTTTGTCTTAAGTCTTCTGGTTTAGTTGATATTAAGATCAATCTCCCTAAAATACAGATCCCGTGTCTAAGCTTTGTTTACAAGTATCCGAAATAGCTCCGTTCTACTTTCTATTTCAAAAGACTTTTCGGGATCCTCTGGTTTTGTCAGATTAATTTACAAGTTCAAAATTTCAAGGCTGAAATTTCATTGGCTGATGTAAATATTACCCGAACAGAAAGTAAAACAGAGTGTTTTCACATCATTGTAAGCAAAGCTTGGACACAGGATCTGTATTTTGATCATATTACATAAAGATGTTTTAATTGTAAAATCTACTTTCAAAAATACTAATCAGTGAGACAAAACTAACAATTTCAATAAAACATGTATTTGAGTATTTCATATTTATAACATCTCTGAATATTTAAGGAAAAACAACATAACAATCATTAATTTGGCACGAATAAGTTTTGTTCGGATTTCGGTATCGTGTCACAGTTGACCTTGGAAGACTGCCACTTGATTTATCGTAAAAATTCGATAACCTAAAGTAATGCAATAAATTCCGTATCACAAAAGTTTGTAAGATAATTGCTCAAATTCTCACACACACATATATGCAGATAAATAGTTCTACAATCATTCACAAAATTAAAGAAATGCTGCAAAACACAAATTGGAAAGTAATCGTTTACCGGAAATGTCTTTAAATTCAACCGGATATCCTGTTTTGTTCAGCGAAAAGCATTCACATAGTTCCATTTGCAGTACTTTCTGTCTGTCTAATTTGGTTTTTCGGAATTTCATGTCATAAGACCCGGATTTCCTGTGGAATTCACGTATCCTCCTTGGAATTGCTATTAATCGAATCTAATGATAATGATAATTCACGGTTTTAACTCGGAGGCCCAGACATGTTGAGGCCAACCAGTTCGTCCTCGTCCCTTACTTTTATCACTTTTGTCACTACCTGAATCACTCTCCAGAATGTCCATCTGAAGAAAAAAGAAGGAAATTATATTAATCTTCAAATACAATATGAAAAATAAAATATGACAAACATTTCCTTCAATTACGATTGTAAACCTAGTTGTAGCATTGTAACGTTTTATTGCAGACATGATTTTACACAGTCCCAACATCTTTAATTTTCTTGTATTTCCTTATGTGCAAAACTAAATTTATTCAATAGTACTATGTAATTATTCAAGATTTATGAATAAAATGATTGATTGATAAATGCTAAACATCGAGTGGCAAATATCAAATGTTTTTTTTTTTTTTTTTTTCAGGACAAATATTCAATGCACTGTTTTAATAGACCCGCAGCAGATTTTTTTTATCGTGCTATAGCTTACATGGTAACGGTTCGGAAGAAGATTAAAATTAGATATGTTGAAATATCAAAGAAAATTTACTAAAATATAAAGACAAAACGAAGGCAGAAAGAAAAGAAAGGGCATGTACTCTATAAATATAATGCAGTGTAATTTGACATATTTATAGAAGTAGCTGCTTTTTATCTCTTTCTGTTCCTTCATTTAAAAACTTCATAGGAACTAAATTTTTCATAGAGAATGTAACTAAAAGTTAATGTGAAATAATATACCATATTACACTAGTGCAAATAAAGCTTCTAATTAGTAAATTAATCATTGACAGAATTATGATTTTAACAAATTTTCAAATTTGGCTATTATACAATAAAACGGTTATTGCATTTAAATTCATGAATATATTAACCCTTATGGAATATTTATTGCACTCACAAGCTCTTGTAATGAACAAAAATCTACTCGGGAACAATAGTCAGCATTAATCATATCTATTTTTTTTTATTATTTAATTAATCATTTATCTATTCATTTATTGATTTATTGATTTGTTCATTTATTCATTTATTTTACGTAGTTTTAAGTCTCCGTTGTTAAAAAAATCACTCTATTAATATGTGTGTATGCGCACATATAATGTAACTCAGTGGTTGTCGCAATCCGCTTAAAATTCAGGTCCATCGTTACTCGCTTACTCTTTTTACGAGCATTACAAAATCAGAGAAATATATTTTAATTAAACTGTGTTAGGGCTCTCTGTGGTCGAGTGGTCTAAGTAGTCGAACTACTGTATCACTAGCCAGTCAACACTGAGGTTGTGAGTTCGAATCCCGCACGTGGCAGGTGCACTCGACTCAATCTTAATTGACTAAGCTTGTCAGTTTTCCTACCGAAGGTCGGTGGTTCTTCCACCAATAAAACTGACCGCCACGAAATAGCACAATAGTGTTGAAAGTGGCGTTAAACACCAATCAATCGAATCAAATCAAATTAGACTGTGTTTGCCGTTGGTTGATGTCTGCGTTCTTTGTTTTTAGCAACAATCAGGCCATTGGTCTTCTAGTTTGAATTGTTTCACATTTAGTAAAGCTCGACATTTTATAGCTTCTTATATGAGTTTTGCTCATTGTTAAAGGTCACACAGTGCCTTATATTTGTTTACAGCCTCATCCTTTTGTCCGTGCAGTGGATCTGTGGTGCACAGTTGTATTATTGGCTAACATACCACATCTCCTTACTTTTATGTACTGTGTTCTCTTTGACCCGAAATACTTTACAAGAAAATTTAAGATATGTTTACTCAAGAAAATATTTTGTTTACAAATGATGTCATCTACAGGTTGGTAAAACATGTCATGATATCTAAGAAAGCATATATCAAGATAGGGGAGTTCCGAATTAACCGTAAAACACTTGGGTGATCCCATGCAACCTTTTAACCTTGTAACCGCAGCCTTATCAAGTGTCTGTCATACGTCCATTTAATCTTTGCTAATTAAAATATCTTTCAGCAGAATAAATGTTTTACAGAGACAAATTTGTTGATAATAAAAGTGAAGAAAACGACCACCGAACATAAACATAAAATGCTATCTCAGCCATCGAATCATATCTCAGTTTTCATACAATAAAAATAATAGTATCATTGTCTTATATTTTCTTCGTCATTATAATGTCGTGCAATGACACAGGGTCCCATGCAAAAGTCTTTTAAGAGGAATCCATTTTCACGTCTTGGAAGGACTGCAAACTAACATAAGGTTACCTATGTGGCAAAGAGTTGACCTCTTAGAGTATTTCCGGTCAGTTGTGGTGTCAGGATGGTTATTACTACTTTAAGTTATTTTTTTTTAAACGAAGTTCAATGAATTGACCCTTTTAATTTAAATTTTATTTAAGTTGTCTTTCTCCACAACAGTCTACAAAAGGCAGAAAACTATTGTAGAAAAAAATTACGGAAATCCTACCTCGTAACTTTTCTTAAAAAGATTACTATGTTATAGAGAAAATAAAGATTTTTCACCTTAACAAATTAGATCCATATATCAGATACTATAAAGAACACATATTCTATAACTGATGTGGTCAGTTCTCACATTAAATGGTAGAATTTGAAACCCATTTCCGACGTTTAAGATTTTAAATTTTAGACAGTGGATTATGGGTGGGCTTGCTTAAAACGATTCTTCGACTGGAAGACGCCAACATTCAGTTCTACAAGTCGTGATTAAATCAACTTACACAACTACAGTTTAATTATTTCCTCTCTTAAATGTTTTAAAAACAAGAATTATAATGGCTTTAATGTGTTATTTAGCTACTTTAATTCAAAACAATAAAATATATTAAAAAGCGTGAAAAGTGCGTTTCCGTTGTTTAAATTCATATCAGTCAAAACTACGTCAAAATAACGTAAATATATCATTTCCTCTCCAGGTTAGTTTTTTTGTAAATACATTTTACATCTTGTAGTTTTTAAAATATTTTTTGCACAAGATAAGCAAACATATAATCAACGATTTGATAAGTTTGCATAAGACATGGCGGGAAACTAGTGGTTCGCCGCAGGCGTTCTGATTACATAGATATGTTCAGCAAAAAATTTATTAAAATTATTTCATTCATAAAATTATGAAATAAATAACATAAAGTATTCATAACAAACGTCAATTTCAATTCTCGTAAATAACATAAAAATGCATGACTTAAAATCTTTGCAAATAAATTGAGTTTTTCCTCTCACTTTTTGCGTAAAATGCTAAAGTTCATTTCTTCAACAAAATCTTTACTGAAAATGTCAAACTGTTGCTGAATGCAAACATCTGACTTGGAAAAAGTTTTCTAAAAAAGAAAGTCGATTCCTAGAAGTAAAACGAGAGTACTACGCAATCCGGAGTACTACGCAATCATGCCTATTCTTCTAACTATAGTTTGTAGAGTAACAAAGGCAACAACGCTTTTTATTTCGGGAAAATTTTTCGCAGCAATTTATTTTTAGTATTTTACGCACAAGCAGCACTATACATAAGCTATATCATGAAAAATGAAACGAATGATGTAAAACATGAAATGAGAAACTGGATCCAACTGAGGGACGAATAAGACACAGAAGGGGGGAAATTTTTGACTGCCACATGAAATATATGGAGGGCGAGGCAAGATTAATCCTCAGTATCTTCATCCCCGGTCCCTCCTATGCATCTACTCTAAACAATATGCCGGAGTACGAGTGTCATAAGCGTGGCACTCTCCGAACAAGGGCTGGGTATTTGATACATCCGGGAACTTCTTCGGGAGTTTTAAGCAACGTGTTTTAAAACAATCGGATGTTTTATTAAACAATTTGAGCAACATATTTTGAAAACAATCGGAAATATTTAAAGCAACGTGTTTAAAATAAAATGCTCGGCAGGGCGCAGCTTGATACGACCGCAGAGGTCGAACCCTGAACAGTTGGGGCAAGTATGGACACAACATTCAAGCTTGATACAGCTCTGAATTTGGATTGTGATTAAATATTTGACACAGCATAGGTTTCTGACACAGAATGAATGTGGTCTAAGAACTTAAAAATTTTAAATTGAGCATTCACCTATTATGGTCCAATATCCAAAATCTAAATACATGGTTAGATTCAGCATATCAAAGAACCCCAATAATTCAATTTTGATGAAATCAAACAAAGTTTAATTTTGGACCCTTTTGACCTCAATGTGGACAAAGTTAATAACGGGGCCCAAAATAAAAATCTAAATACATGGCTAGATTTAGCATATCAAAGAACCCCATATATTCAATTTTTGTTGAAATCAAACAAAGTTTAATTTTGGACCCCGATTTGGACCAACTTGAAAACTGGGCCCATAATCAAAAATCTAAATACATGTTTAGATTCAGCATATCAAAGAACCCTAAGAATTCAATTTTTGTTATAATCAAACTAAGTTTAATTTTGGACCCTTTGGACCTTAATGTAGACCAATTTGAAAACGGGACCAAAAATTAAGAATCTAAATACACGGTTAGATTCAGCATATCAAAGAACCCCAATAATTCAATTTTTGATGAAATCAAACAAAGTTTAATTTTGGACCCTTTTGACCTCAATGTGGACAAAGTTGATAACGGGGCCCAAAAATCAAAAATCTAAATGCATGGTTAGATTCAGCATATCAAAGAACCCCATGTATTCAATTTTTGTTGAAATCAAACAAAGTTTAATTTTGGACCCCGATTTGGACCAACTTGAAAACTGGGCCCATAATCAAAAATCTTAAAACATGTTTAGATTCAGCATATCAAAGAACCCTAAGAATTCAATTTTTGTTAAAATCAAACTAAGTTTAATTTTTGACCCTTTGGACCTTAATGTAGACCAATTTGAAAACGGGACCAAAAATTAAGCATCTAAATACACGGTTAGATTCGGCATATCAAAGAACCCCAATAATTCAATTTTTGATGAAATCAAACAAAGTTTAATTTTGGACCCTTTGGACCTCAATGTGGACCAATTTAAAAACGGGGCCCAAAATCCAAAAACTTAATACACGGTTAGATTCAGCATATTAAAGAACCCCAAGATTTCAAGAATAAAACCCCATTGAAATTGGTAAAGAAATAAGCAATTTATACAAAGTATCTTCTTTTGCACAATACTGTGCAATTGAATATTTCTTGCAATTGCGCAATACTGTGCAATTGAATATTTCTTGCTATTGCGCAATACTGTACAATTGACAATTTCTTGCTATTGCGCAATATGTGCTATTGGATATTTCTTGATATTGCGCAATTCTGTGCAATTGAAGATTTCTTGCTATTGCGCAATACTGTGCAATTGAAATGTTCTTGCTATTGCACAATACTTATTATATAATAATTTACACATCCTGTTTGGTGTGTATCTCCTGCCATATCATTATTATTTGCTTTTAAATATAAATCAGAAATAACCAACTAAAATGGAAAATTTTAAGAAAAAAAAGGAAAAAAGGAAAAAAAATCCCCCAAATTTTTGAACCCCTTGTGATTCATCACCCCAAACTCAATCCCAGCCTTCCTTTGAGGTATGGTACCTTGCAGTACAATTTCAGAGAGATCCATACACTTGAACACAAGTTATTGTCTGGAAACTAGAAAAATGCTTATTTTTGGCCCCTTATTCCTAAACGTTTCAGGCAATTACCCCCAAACTCAATTCCAGCTTTCCCTTTGTGATATGGAACCTTGTAGTACAATTTCAGAAAGATCCATACACTTACACACAAGTTATTGTCATGAAACTAGAAAATGCTTGTTTTTGCCCTTTTTGCCCCTAATTCCTAAAATTTTGAGGCAATTACCCCAAAATCAATCCCAGCATTCCCTTTGTGATATGGAACCTTGTGGTACAATGTCAGAGAGTTCCATACACTAACACACAAGTTATGTCTGGAAGTTACAAAATGCTTATTTTTGGCCCTTTTGGTCCCTAATTCCTTAACTGTTGGTACCATAACCCCAAAATCAATCCCAACCTTCCTTTGTGATATTGAACCCTATGGTAAAATTTCATAGAGATCCATTCACTTAAACTAAAGTTAGAGTGCGAAAACCAATGCGTCTTCGGACGACGACGACGCCGGACGACGACGACGACGTCATACCAATATACGACCACAAAATTTTTTTGCGGTCGTATAAAATCGGAATCGACACGTTAACAGGAAATATTTCAATAAATATAGATACAAATTCAGATAAATTTCACCAGTAATCTAGTCCCGATCATTCCATAACTCTTCGTTAGGGAATTTTGTAATGAAATTAAATTGCCATTGATACATCTTTTTCATTGTTGGGATAATCATTGTATTTGATAATTAACAACGACCAATCGTTTACAATAACACAATTATTTCAAATTCAATTGAGTTTGATATGATGATTATAACGAACCTTCTGCCTTCGAAAATGTTCCCAGCAGACGACTGGTGGAGTAATCGATTTCCCGTTTTCTTAATATTCTATTTGATTTAATGTTTTACTTTGAACGATGGGGTAGGAAATGTTCTTTTTGACATTGATATTCCTTCTCAAGGATATAGATTTTTGTCAGAAAGTAGGAATTCACAGAAACCCCTCCCAACGTTAAATTCATAGATAAAGAGAACTACTTTTCCACATCAAATATCGCTAGACAAACATGTAACTATGTCAGACTTAAGCATTATTCTCGTCCTATAGATCTATTATATATCATAAACAATAGTGAAGATATAAAATAAAACAGTTTACAAACACGTGAAAATATATTGCATCCATTCTGGCTTTCGTGGTTTACATGCAGTTTCCCCCCTTTAAGAATCTGACTTCTTCACGAAAAAATATTTCCTAATTCTTGTTCACGGTTAATACGATTCGGGTATCCAAACAGACAATTTTCCTCGGTTAAAAGCAAAACCCCTTATCGAAAATAATAAAGATAAACTCTAATCAGCTTTTAGTTATACAACCATTAATAATGTCTTGATTCAGCATAAAAAGTATCAACATCTACATAATTAGTGGAATTTTTAGGGTTCATTTAAGTGCAGTTTTGGCATGCTCTTATCGTTTTCGTCGTAAAGAACTGCCATGCCAGATTCAAGAAAAATCATTTAAAATTGATTTACATTCAGAAATAAACTTAACGACAATCAGAAGCATCGTTTGCACTTATCTTTTACAAGGCACGTGCACGTGAAATGTAGAAATGAAAATTAAAAAAGTTTGGGCAGACGACAGATAAACCATGAACGTAATAATTGAGATAGCATGTAGATTTTCTCATCTCAAAGACTTCATTCATAAAGACAATTATTTATCTGTAAATATTTATAGTTTGCATATGTATAATTTACAAACAAAACATTTAAGCGTGATTAACTTTGTTATCTACATGTATACACAAACTATTTTTGTATTTAGGATAAAGAATGGAATCTATTAGTATATCATTTCTCGAGACAGTTGGTCACATTTAGTTTCGCATTTAGTTTTCATGTGCAACCCCTCACGATTTCTATTTAGTATCTGTGTTATTTATCTTTTGGAATTGGTTTTATCCAATGTAATTCAAACAATTAAGTAAAACATTTCTGTTTGTACAAATTAATTCAGACTATTTCAGACTTAAGCATTATTCTCGTCCTATAGATATATTATATATCATAAAAAAAAGTGAAGATATAAAATAACCCAGTTTACAAACACGTGAAAATATAATTGCATCCATTCTGGCTTTCGTGGTTTACATGCAGTTTTTCCCCCTTTAAGAATCTGACTTCTTCACGAAAAAAAATCCTAATTCTTGTTCACGTTGATACGATTCGGGTATCCATGGGACACAGATGATGCACCCGCTTGCATATAACGTTATAAAGGGACATAACTCAAGTACGGTAAAAGTGAAGCCACCCAAATTCGAACTTGATCTGAGTTTTGTGGTAATAAGCATTTTGTATCAGTTTCATAACATTTGGTTGAGGGAAACTTAAGTTAGAGAACGAAAACCAACTTTGGGACGTACGTACGTACAGACGGACAAGGGTAAACTGAATGCCCCTCCGCTACGGCGGGGCATAAAATGGTTTAACTATGTATAATTTTTCTTCCCGCAAACTGGTTTAACAAATTTGTTTTTGTTACATTTTTTGTGGTTCACTTCTTCTGTAAACAGATGGAGTGCCGTGTATCACAACAAACTAACCTCGCGCACAAGGGACTAATAAAGAAACCATTTTAAGTTTGTGCACGTCAAATGATGATCAACCACCGATAATTAACGTATCAATGATAATTTTACTATATTGAATAGAATACCCAACTGCCTTTTATGGGTACTTCATCAATTAGCTATATTAAATTAAACCTGCTTAATTCCTGCGGAGTTTTCGTAACATGAAAGAAAATTGATCAGAAATTGAACAAGATGAAGAATCAAACACAAATCGAATTAGGGAATTATAGCCTCGGAGATTATTCCGATATTATTCAGTGATGTATAGCCATTTTAATTTGATGGGCGTTGGATTGTAATTATGAATAATTCCGCCGATCGTTTACATCGACGTAAAGTAAAATCCCTCGGCGAACTTTCCGCGTCAAGATGTAGTATCTAGTTTCCACAATATGTGTAAAAGAAGTGTTTATAAAAACTAAGAGTCGTCCGTACGCACCTGTTCTGGAGAAAACATGATAGTTAGTTGTTTTATTTTCTAAATTTGGCGCCAAATTTAACAGTTTAAATAACTCATTATCGGGTTTTTAAAATAAAACAATTAACTCTAATTTGTTACAATGATAATATATTCCAACGGAGTACTTTTTCGTCTCTGTAAATTTTTATTAGCATCTCAAAATTTTATTTGATCAAATTGAAGATATATTTAAATAAAATTTAAAACAAAAGCTATAAGATACACATTTTTAATTGACACAGTTTCGAAGGTATAGCTATAGACCAATGAAAATAACATACCCAAAAGAAATATAATTTTGTTCGTTTTTATTATTTTTTTCTATTTTAGTAAAGAATAAAAGATTTAGTAGGATTAGAAAAGATCGAACGCGGGCGGTTTGTGACAAAAAAAGGTAATATCCAACATCAAGTCCATAGATTTTTCTATATTGTTGGTACATAAATTTTCGTTTTAATGATGTAAAATAATAATGGGGTCACCGATTTATTTACCCATACCTAAATATACGCATTATATTTCTCCTGTCTCTATTATATTTTTGTATTCTTCACTTTTTGTCTCTATTCATCAATGATTGTTAACTTGATTGATAGTCAGCAAACACAATTATGTACTTGCTAACTGGATTGCCCTCCCCCTTTTTTCAAATGTTGGTACATATCTTCAGTATCTTCTATCAAAATATCATAATAGCCATTTAACATCGGATAATTTGGTTTATTTTATCTATTCTTTATATTTTTCGCCAATTATTCTCTATACTTTAAACCCCATCCAGACCCCATGTACTAAAATACCAGGGGCAGACCCCATCCAGACCCCCTGTACTAAAATACCAGGGAGCAGGAGAGGAAATATCCTATTATCATTTAAAAAATTCAAACAATACATTCTATGCAATTACCTGTGCATAATAACAGTTAGGGTTTTTTTTCAGTATGTTGAAATTTAGGTGTATACGTTTTAATAAGCATCATATATGCTAATATGGGTCCGATCGTGCTGTAGGTCAAAGCTGTTTTGCCTAATATTGTATTGTACGTTTTTTTTCTAAACAACACTGTGTACACTGAGTTTTTTAATAGAATTTTTCGACCTAACAATAAATTTGGTTTCTTGTAAAAAAAAATTTGGGATAAACATGTGAATAATTAAAAATTCATCTAGAATTTGTTTTTTTTTCTTCAATAGTTTGATTAAAAATAAAAGCTGTAGAATGTTTCGTTTTCTTTGAGAAATCAAACCCGAATAATGTAGTCCTCTAGGATGGCTACATACTCGCGAATAGAGGAGATCGATTACGGAGAGGACCTAAATTATTCGGGTTATGAGAAATCTGAACTGACATTTTTACAACTTTACAGTTGCATATCCCAGGTCCCCGTTACAAATGTCTTTGATGTAGATAACTATCAAATATTTAGTAAACAAATTATCCACGCGCCTTATGTAAACATGTGGTCGTAACTTTATCTATGACGCGGTCTTACTTTTGCCTCTCGGACATTTATTGCATATGTTCTTTAAAATATACAGCAAAATTACCGGTTGAGATTAAGCGTATAAAATTAACTACTAAAACTTTTATAAATCTTTTTAACGAAACTTAAACATACTTAGAATATCTCATGCTTTTCAAATTCAATAAATTTCTATATATTTTCTTTATTCTTTAATGTATACGTGTATATAGGTTTGTATTTTGGCGGAAAATGTTTGATCCGAAATTAATATTTTCGAACGTTTACATATCTGATAAAGCGTTACTAGAATGATTCTGCATCCTCTTACGGTCAGTGTCCTACAAAGTGGTCGAATATAACGACTGAATTATTCGGGGAATAAAACGAGAACTTTTCTGTACATAAACAAATTGACAGTTCCATTTTATTGTATATTGAGAAATAAAGATAAATTTCTTTATGTACGAACCCATGACGGGTTAAATCAGTAAAATGATGGGACATTAAGTAAACTTGAAATATATTTTTTCGCTCACGCCAATACTCGACAAACACGAATTATCCAGATTAAAAGTTTCGCAACTACTTTTATCTTAGATTCATGAATGGACTTCGAAATGTGTTAAATAAATATTGAACTGAATGTATATTGACCCAAGCAAATTTCTTAACTAAAATATAATTGACATACATCAGCATGACCAATAACCGAAAAGAAAAACAAGGTCGTCTTAAACTTGAAAAAGAAAATTTAAAACTGAGAAACATGAAACCTCATTCTAAAATTTATCTCTCTCTCTAAAATTTTATTTCTATCTTCATAAAAGATGGATAAATTCTACTACTAAATAAAACCGTTGCAAAATAGGGCTGATATGCATAAAACCACTTAAGTTAAGATATCCAATCGTAGTACTAATTTATCGTAGTACATGTAGAATAATCCGTCCGTTCGGAACAAATCTGAACTTAAATAGCTTTATGCATACGGGCCTGGCCCTAGAAAACAATGATTTACTTCCTTATTTTCTTAATGAAATAA
>JAASAO010003102.1:0-13957 GCA_017311375.1 Mytilus coruscus
CGTATATATATCAACTATGGTCAACCAGAAAGGAATAGATATGAAAATACTAAATAGGATGTACTACTTAATTTAAGGGCTACGCTGATCTACGCTGGGCAATACATATTATAAATAAACATATATTTTTTAGATTTCCGATCGTACTGCGCTAATTCACCAGATGTTATTATAAAATTATTTATAATTCTTCGAATTTTCTTCATGTATATTATCATAATAAATAAACCTGTAAATTTAATACTTTTTGTACACAAAATTTTGCAACTATAATGCTTGAAAACCGTTTCCTGTAGTGGGGCCTGCCCCCCTTCAGACCCCCTGCTGCAATTTGTGCCTATAGTTGATTGGATACCTAGCTACGCCGCTGACAAGTTATATCTCTTTGATCCTATATAAGCTAGTTAAAGATTTCTGATTTTTATCTTACCAGGCTATCAATAAATGATTTATTTTTGTCGCGATTTTTGTTTTTTTTTATAAACTTAAAATTAAAATGAATGACAAATGCTTTCAATTTGACTAGTTCTTTTCTTTCTCCCGGATCAAAATTTTTTCAGAAAAAAAACAAAACCCCTTTAATGGTCGGTCCCTATGAACAAATTACATGAGAAGCTATATGAGCAAAGGGACCTTTTTCATATTTGAATGATTAAATTTGTTAAAGATATTATAAATACATGTACATGTATATCTTAAGATTAATAAAGTTGAATAACGACAACTAGAAACATTTAGTACAAATGTATATTAACCAGTAAAATGCAATATACTGTATAATAAAAATATAATTCAAGTGTTTCTTACCGATTAAAAATGCCGTTAAAAACACTTTAATTTTAGGGGTACGTCTAAACACTGCTCAGGACCTCCTGAGTGCACTCAGGACTTAAACGTGCACCCAGGACTCTTTATAGTTATCGTATGTGCACGCATGACGGATATATGTATTCGTTGCAATCTGTTTATTTTAGTGGTAAATTTAGATAGATTTTGAAAACAAATTAAACTTCGAGAGATATTTATTATTTTTATAAGATAATGGCACGTGTCATTGATTACACAACTACTCAGCCTTGATTATCCAATCAACAAAATTGATTGGATTATCCTTATTGCTTATGAATATCATGTTATTAGAACAGTGTTTTGAATAAAATTGAATTTAGAATATAGCAAAGTGCTCTCGACCAATGAAATTGTAGGATTTGATGCCTCTTAATTGTGAAGAATGAATGTAAATCATGTTCTTAGTAAGGGATTATCCTATTATTTGGGTCTATTTACGGTTCAAAACAAAGAGTTTCTATAAATGAGTTACAACTGCCCTGAAGCACATTTATCAGCATGATCAGATTGAAAGGATTTATCACACAGTGATTGAAACTGACTAAAAGTTGAATTGTGAAACAAACAACAAACTTAAAATAAGTTGAAGTTTATTGGTGCAGTAAAATTGGTACCGTGAATGTAATAATGATAATAATAATAACCTCAAATTACTAAGAAATTAAACAATATCAAAGCAATACAAAAAAAGAAAAAAAAAGTTTAAAATAAAAAATAACCTAAATCTTTAGCTTTCCAAAACTTTGATTACTGGATCAGCTGTCGGGAAGATTAGTTATTTCCAATAGTCCGATAAAATAAAAAAAAAAAAAAAAAGGAATTTAAGTTTTGAAAAAATTAAAAACCTTTAAAGGCATTTTATTTGAATATTTCCCTGACATAATGAAATAGTATTTGATGTAAAAAGCCGGACCAAAATATTGGCTGTGAAATAAAATTTAGTTGTAACTCAAATGTATTAATTGATTTAAACTGTAAATAATAAAAAAAGATAATTCCTCACTAAAATATTACATGATTTACATTCATACTCACAATCAGTAAATATATACAATTCCAACATTTTCTTTGTACTGTTGTGTCAACTTATATCTATAACGCATTTTTGTTAAAAAATATTTCCCAAATGATAAGAAAGTCCTTACATCACTAAAACTAATCCATAAATGACATGCCGAAAAGGAAGTCATGCATCAATTATAAACATTGCACTGACAATGAAACTAATTCTTGAATAAAACCAATCAAGAGTACATGTAAGCCTTGAGCACTTTACAATATTCTAAGTTTGTAGAGAATGATAATCCTTACTTCATGATAAGTACTCGCTAACGCTCGTACTTAATCATGAAGAAAGGATTATCATTCTCTACATATACTAAAGTTGTTCAGTTTAAAATGACCGTTTCAGTAGTAAAACCCGTTACTAGTGATTAGAAGACATTTAATGGGTTTAAGTAATGACAATGTCTGACATGATGCTTGGGGCTAGATGAGCTAGAAAGTAAACTTCTGTGTTATTTTTTATTATTAATTCTTCGAAAATATCTTCTCCAAAGCCTAGTGAAAGACAAAAAAGTTTTGACCAGTATGAAAATAATATCAACCTTTGTGAGCATGCTTCAGACTCATAACTGCTACAGAAGTCATCTGACAAAATTTCTAGTGGATATGAACATCTACTTAGTATGTCTATAAATATCTATATATATGGATTCAAATATAAGTGATACCAGTACAGTAAGGCAGTATTGTGGTATGAAAGTGCAGTAAAACATTTACTGTTAATTCACACAAATTAAGAAATAAACGAATAAATTATAAATGTTGAACGATGAAATATAATTTTAGAAATCAATTAGGCCAGATAGGTCTTATGACTTTTGTTCTTTTTTTTGTTAACATACTGAATGACCATTTACACCCAGGACTGAGTCATCAGAAGGCAGTACAGATGTATAAAACAAAGTCTAACAAAACCACCGGGCATCATATTGCTAGTAGCTCGAGTAGCATTGTTTGGTAAATTTGTGCTTTTTTTTTTAATTTGGCTTCTGGACAAAAAATGTTTGGTTCAAATCTAAATAAAATGCTTTAATCTCCCCATTACTACTTACATTGTACACAGAATGGATACTACTTTGACAATTCCTTGTGCAAATGAGAGTTGTCTGTCAAATCTTTATTTCACAAAGAATGAATGCATAACAATGAACTGAGCTCAAAGCAAAGCACTTTAATAATACATTTAGACAAAGAGCTCAATCCAGTGAAATACTTTGTACTACAGGTCCTTCATGAACATCCATCCGCCATAACCACATCTCACAAACATTCCATACAACATGGTTGGATCAGAAGTCCTGAAAAAGACATGATTTTTTTTATCATATTTTCTGTATATACACCGGTTAAAACTTTCACAAATTTGTGATATAATCAATCGGTATCTAGCAAGTAATAATCGCTTCATGCGCAAATTGATATAGGTTGAGTGCCCCTCTGTCAGAAATAAGAACATACCTCCACCTAATCTTAGTTAACAGTTGAAGAAACATTCAAAACAATAAAATTTTATCAGACTTCGTCAGTGTCTACTTACCATCACCACTGAATCAATATTATAATATATGTATACATATATAAGACTAAAATTGACGTCCGGCCTTTACTCCACCTTCATTCCTCAAGTCGATGTTTAAATCTTACTTCGTAATAAAATAAGATTCCAAATCTACGACCAATGAAATACCCTCTAATAGACTAGCCGCATTGAAATCACAGTTTTCTAAAATGGTAGGTGGAACCTAAAACTCTAAAAATTTTAAACAAAATATTTTAAATCTTGCAAATACGTGTAATAATAATTCTTCTCAATAATTCGCCATATTTTTCTTATTTTGTCTATTGTTCGAGACTGTATATTTCTCTAGATGTCTTTCAGTTACATCCAGTTTGCTGGGTTGATGTCTGATTGTTGTACATGTAATATATTGACGTGGGATTTGTTTATATAAATAACAACTATTCCCTTAAATTCAAATAAAATGGATGTAAGAATTTATAGGCAACCATACCACCTTCAAAATTGGGAAAACCCCAGAATGTATATTCGGCTGCAAAACAGCCCAACATGTTTCTATTGCGATACAGTTTTAAACTTTATATTGATAAAGATTCAAGATTTATTTAAAAAACCTTTCAAGACTTCATAATTATTTGCATTTGTTCTGTTGATTGATAGTGGTATAAGGACTGGAATGAGATCAAATATATAGTTTCATGTTAAATCAGTTGTAGTAGGTTGTTTGAAGTTTGCAGCATATTCAACTTTGAACATCTTTTTCAGGTCTGCAATCCATATAAAAAATCAGAATATGTGGGATGATTGCCATTGAGACAACTATCCACAGAGGCTCAAATATCAAAGCAATCAAAGGCAACCATACAGCCTTAAAATAAACTCATCATAGATACAAGGATTAAATTTTATATTTACGCCAGACGCGCGTTTCATCTACAAAAGACTCATCAGTGACGCTCGAATCCAAAAAAATATGAGGAAAACAGTCCCAACATGTAAAGAATGCAACAATTCAATTGAGAAAAGTAATGACCTGATTCACAACTAAACAACCTGTTGGGAACCCCCACCACCAAATAAAAAAGTTGTTAAAAGGAAAAAGAAAATGTAGCCTTTTAGCTTATAAAAGGGGGACATTACCATAAAAACAACTTATCTAAAGGATGGATCTGCTTATTTTCAATAAATAATATAAATTGAAGTCTATCTCAGGCATCTGGGAACAGACTCAACAGTAACATCTTGTGATCCGTTTATTTGGCAATCGCCAATGGCAGTCAGCAGGGTTTACGAACATTTATTGTTCGACCTGTTAGTCAAATGCGTTTTGTTAAAATATACTTTTTCACTTTTTTGGTCTTTTGGAAAATGTTGTTTGTGCTGTATTTAGACCCCTCTATCAAGAAATTTGTTTTGCATGCACACGTATAAAAATTGTGGTTTTTATCCAATGCAATCATAAGTTTGAACGTTGTTTTCAATTTAGACTTGTTTATATTATACATTTGTATATATTCCAAATTGTGGACAAACCCGACATTAAATGTTGATAATATTCTACTTGAATGACTTTGGTGGAAGGAGATCAAATTAAGACATTTATTGTCGCAGTGTGGTGATATATTCCAATCGCAGTCTTTCCCGCGTAAATGTCATGTGTAGAACGCGATATACCATTTTTAGGGCTATTTACTGTCCTTTATATTTAGGTCATTTTGACATAGCAAAATATAAAGAAAACGTGAACTAAATGTAATGTTTCTGTATTGAGAGTGTTTATCAGGAAATTGAGTTCTTTTTTCGCAAAATAAACCCACTAAGTAACATACATTTATAATTCGACTTTGAATGCAAACGACCCCTAAATGGCTTAAAGACATTGATATATGACGATTTTTGTTAAGAGTTCACGAAATGTACACTAATTCTGTTGATTTCGCAGGCCCAGTTGCACGGACTAGAATAAGATTAGATATAAATACATAAAGGTCTTTTCAACAGTTGTAGTGTAAATCAGTTGTAATTTTTGGTTGACATATATACATACAAGTATAGATTATCGGCTTTTCTACACATTGATATTGTAAAATATCAGCCAGCGAGCCACAATAAACCTTTTTGGCAAGTGAGTGCAGCGAACGAGCTAAAATGAATCACATTGTGACAAGCGGCTGATATTTTACGATATCTATACGAGAAAGACCAGATTATCTGTTTATCGTTCTATTGCTGGTCTTTTTTTCTCCCTTAGACAGTTTTTATGCTAGACGAAAGCAAGCTTGATAACGTCTCCTCACACATCGTGACGTCCCTGATAACTTTTGGCTTTTCTACACATTGATATCGTAAAATATCAGCCAGGGAGCCACAATGAACCTTTTTGGCAAGAGAGCACAGCGAATGAATCACATTGTGTAGAGCGGCTGATATTTTACAATATCTATATACCAAACCCAGATTATACATGTATCTGTTTATCATTCTATTACTAGCTTTTTCACCTCTCTCAGACAGTTTTTACGCTAGACGAAAGTAAGCTTGATAATGTCTCCTCACATGTTGTGACATCGCTGAGAACTTCTACCAGACATTATGACATTGCTGATAATGCCTGCTCTCATCTCAAAGCCGTGATACGAGAATTACGGAGCGACTGAGCAGGGTGACGTAGGAAAGGACGATAAGATTGGATATGCAGTACATAATTTTGAGAACGAGTTCATCTATACTTCAGTTTGACTAGACTACAGACTTCATGTGTACAAACCTGACGTCAAACTATGTACTATAGAAGAAGAGACAAATAATATCACATTAGATCCTGTCACATTACATCTAAAATAAACAATAATCCAAAGTCAATTATATTACGATGTCAATGGAAGAAATTCCCGCTCAAATGTCATGACTGTGTTAAACGGGATAGACCAAAACAAATTTCAGGTCTATGTTGTCGTTCACATTCCGATCAAATTAATATATGTTAACTATATATATATTGGTTTTGAATTTAGTTACCTTATCAGAAAAATTATTTATTTCTCGCAGACAACGCTTTATGTACATCAACTCAACACTGAAGCTAAAAACCCCTAAAACATTATGGTATATGGAATCATCCTTTGAAACTGATTTCCTGATAAAGGTGAAATATGTAGTATCAGAATTGTGTACACAGAAATAAGATCAGAAATAAAGCCCTATGTAAGGTGAAAACCAAAAGAAACTGTATAAGATCATTGTTTATTAAATTTGCTTGCATAAGAACCTTGAAGTTAAAACTAATAACGATTATATGTATCCTGTCAACCCCTGAAAAAAATAATACTGTCTTCTTGACTACTTCTGCCCACCACCTACTGAATTTTTAAATTGTTATAGAGTATGTTAATAAGATGACTCATATAAAATCTAATATAATCTGTCTTCTATAAGATACCTTCTATAATATATAAATATTTATTATATAAGATATATTATTATATATACTTTATAAAATATCTCATTTAGTTTATGAAGGGAGCTCACATCAATTGATATACTCGATATAATCAATGCACCAGAGTTTCATGCAAATTAGTGAAAATGTTAGGGGACACCATGCTAAAAACAGACAGATCAGGGCAGGCAATCAAAGGCATACAATAATATTTCTCATGAACAGATGTATGAAAACTGCAAAAGGGGGAGGGGTTGAAGGATGAAATATTTTAATCTCTGTCCTGCCTTTTATTTTTCACTCTTTTCGGTCCTGCATTTTTTTCTATTAGTTTATCTCAACTTATTTTTACATAAATTGTCATCCTGCCTTTTTTTTTTTTACTTCAAACTCGTGTCCTGCCTTTTTTCAAATTTCATCCTAGACCCGTGTTTCAAAAATTGAGGAAAAATAACAGGCCAGTTGTCATTTTTTTTAGACTTACCTTCTAATTCTATATAAAAAAAAATCAAATTTAAATACTGAACAGGACACTTAACAATAACACTATAGTATGGTACTATGTCTATTTATTTATTTATTTATTTTTTTGTGTTTTAACGCCACTTTTTAGCACCGCTTTTGGGCTATTTCGTGGCGGCCAGTTTTTATTGGTGGAGGAAGCCGGAGTGCCCGGAGAAAACCACCGACCTTCGATAGGAAAACTGACAATCCTAGTCAATTAAGATTGGAGTCGAGTGCACCCGCACGAGCGGGGTTCGAACTCACAACCTCAGTGTTGACTGGCTAGTGATTACAGTAGTAACTACTTAGACCACTCGGCCACCGAGGCCCCGGTACTATGTCTATGAAACTATGACTACTGATCTGCAAACCTACACACAGACACAGAAATACCATAAAATAGTGAAATATAAGATTGATTGCACCTTGTTAATGTGGTCCGCAAATAGTTAAAAGATAACATAAGGACCTAAAAGCTACGGTTCCGCAGCTAAAATCGACTGGGTTGACATTTCTGTCATCGCGGATAATTAATAAATGGGATTAAATTGACCGTCAAGAAGGTCTAGAGAACCACCTCTGGAGAACCGTAACATTAATAAGTAATACTTACCAAAATTACTCTATACTAAACGCTATTTTTTATTGGAAATGTCGATGTACCATGATAAAGTACTGTGATGCAGGTTATTTTCTTGTTTTGGCCCGAAATATTCTTACTCCTATTGATTGACGTAACAAAATTTGTATAGATTAAAATTTAACTAAAGTTCAGCGTAAATAAAAGTAAATATGTGGAAGCATGACAATACATTAATGATAAAATGTGTATATATTACTGTAAAAGAATATACTTTTACTTTACCAGTATACTGTACTTAGAATTACATTTGAGGGCAAGAAAATCTGTTTGTGAATCGGTTGAACCCCGGTTGAACCCGGGGTCGAAGTTCAACATATTAACGTAAATTTTTGCGTTGCTTTACATGCTACAGCTTTTCAACCAATCGGGGAATGTTTAGTTGGGGCATACATCATACATCTATTTTTACTGCAGGTTTTGAAATATATAAATCGGAATTATAGAAAATGGAATGCTGTTAGTAGATACAAAACAGAAAATGATGAACACTTGATCATTTTTAGCAAACGATAAATTGGATCGGGGGTCTGTGTATTTACATAATTTGTACAACTCTCCTTATTCTTGTGAAGCGTGTGCTTTGCATCGAGGCTTGCGTTGCTTTACATCGACGCCACATTAGTTCAACCAATCGGGGAATGTTTATTAGGGGCATGTGACCTAGTTTACCTCCATTTTTTTAGAATATTTATATCGAAATTATAGAAAAATGGAATGTTGTTAGTACATACAAAACAGAAAATGATGAATACTTTTAGCAAAAGATAAATTGGATCGGGGTTCTGTGTATTCACATTATTTGTACAACTCTCATTACTGATGTCATATTTTGGAATTTCTGTGACCTAAATGGTTCGCGAAAATTAATATTTTTATATATAGTATAGTAAAAACGAGTTTTAATCACAATATTGTAAAATAATGTATAAAATTAAAAATCAGTTCTTATCAATATTTTGCATAGTTTTAAACTTTGATAACCACACTTTATATACACGTTACATAATCACACCAGTCCTCATACACCATTGCACCATTTCCCTGACACCATACACCATAGCACCATACACCTTCTACCATTGCACCATATTCCATACACCATTACACCATTCACGTTTTTTTGAGAAGTTTACACCATTCAAGGGCTGTATCTCATACTTCCCCCTATATCAATGGCCAATTAAAAATAAACAAGCACACGTACTGCAATACGCACAGTAAAACTCAGATTAAAAGATATATAAACACCATGAGATGTGACAAGGAACATCACCATCTAAAAACGGATAATTATCAATCGGATATGACAAAGCATCTCTTTTATCGTAAATTTTGGTATCAAACTTCACGTTAAAGATATAGATATCAAGATACAGGAAAGGCAAGAAATCTTTGTTAGTAGTAGGATTATTCAAATTCAGTTCATCAGAATAAATATCTTTACGGTACATACAATGTACTAAGTTCATCATTATTGAGAGCCATTATATCATCCAAATATCTAAAAATGAAAATTAATTTTTGTATCAGATGTTGTTTTGATGGGCCTTTGCTGATTTTAGTCATAAATTGTAACTTATAACAATACAGAAACAAAATTTCCTTTCACGTTCTTTCAACTTATGTTTGATACGAGAAATAGAGCTATTATGGTTGTTGTTAGGAGTAAAATGTTCTTTGGAATGTTCAAATAGGTTTATTACTGTTTAAAAAAAAAAGAATCTAAGGAAGTTTTGTCAGCTTTTTCTCGTTTTATCCATTTTGTGCAGTAAGTACATACAGAGTGATTCGTAGAAGATCTTAAGACACTCATTCAAATAAATAATTGACAGGGGGCGATATCAAGGTCTTTTTCTGAGGTATGATTTCAAATCTCGGTCCTGGACGATGTTAAGGTCTCCTGATATAACATTGGGTGATAAATCTATTCGGAATTACTGCAATTTCATGATGTATGTGTGTTGTCACTGATATACACATCTTTACACACTTGGCTATAATTAAACACATGTTGGCTGTAAGATGTTTGTAAACATAATAAAAAGAGGAGCTCAGTTTTATCAATAGCCATGAATTTGTTCTTTAAAGGGTGATCATAAAAATACCAGCTTTATTTACAAAATCAAAACCTTTATTGACATATTTAATTTAATATTTTTTTTTTTATGATATTCAGAGCAATCAATTATGGGAAACAGTTTAGAAAGCAATATGCAATTATAATTTTGACGATTTCATACGTAGGACTGCAATATGGAATCCCCTAAAATTTGATAAAATTTATCAAGGTAAAGAACAGAGCTTGGTTAATAGATGGTGTTTGCCGTTATTGTTTGGAATAGTAATAATGTCCAAAATATTTGTTTTGTTTGTAGGATATTTCTGTTCTGCTCTCTCGTTTCATTTTTTTTTTTTTTTTTAATATGTACCACCTTTCATAAGTATTTAGTATGACGTAAAATTTTCACTTCTGTTCTCGTACGTTGAACAACCAATTTATTCATTTAAAATCTTTTCGTATACCGAACAACACAATTGTTATATTCAGATTAACATGCAAACGCGTTATTCATGTTTAATGCCATTTTGTCTAAGGTTAAAGTTGAATTTTTGACATTTTTAAAAATTTCTTCCATTTTCTATTTAATATCGTATTTATATTGTGTCATAGATCAAATCTTTTCTTTCAGTGTATGTTTAATTTATTTTGTTAATATGTCTTTTTGAGTGAGTTAAATAATTTCAATAGATATTTTTTAGTGTGTCCTTCTATGTTGTAATGTTACACTACTATAATATCAGGTTAGGGTGAAGGTTGGAGCCTGAAAAAACATTTAACCCGCTGCATTTGTTTGCACCTGTCTTTAGTCAAGACACCTGTTGATCAGTGGTTTTCGTTTGTCCATAAAAGTTTGTATTTTCTTGTTTTCATTTAGATTAGACCGTTGGTATTAGTGTTTGAATTGTTTTACACTGGTAGTTTTGGGCTACTTATAGCTTGCTATTCGGTGTGAGTCAATGCTCCTCGTTGACGGTGGTACTCTGACATATAAATTTTTACCGTTATACATTGTGACTTAGATTGAAAGTTGTCTCATCGGCACTTACACCACATCTTCTTATTTTAACTTACCGTATTGTTGGTGGACAGTCTGTTTCGATCTTATTGATACATATAACTTCTAAAAAATGTACTGGTAATTCTATGTAACGTAAATAAACCGTAAACTGAACTATTGAATTTGAGTAGGTTTCATGTTATTAAAACATGTAAAATTTTCGATTGCAATGACATAACTTTGTTTTACATATGTCAACAAGAAATGCACACAGTTGAAAAAGTGCTTACTTTTAAAGTTTGATAATGGAGAATAAACATTGATCAGACAAGTTTAATAACAAAAGAGTTAGAACATGTAATTTCGGCATCCTAATATTATACATTATGTACAATTTTTATCATTGTGGGGAAAAAGTGTGAGGGCACATTCGTTTAATTTTTTCTTTTTTTTAAAAGATCACAATGCTTTTTTTCGGTGTTTAAATGTCCATTGCTATATTTCGTCTGTCTATTAAAATTAAAATTCTCGTCTATGCATGGACAGAGTTCAACTATTAAAGAAGAATTGCAATATTATCAAATCTGAAATAATCATTCATAAAAGACACAACGAAATACTATAAAACTGGGAATGATTCTTTGTCATCAGACAAGGCGAGATTCGTCGACAAAAAAAAATGTACGAAGGTTAATAAAACTGCACATACTAATTCGCTTTTTAATGAAAACAACTCAACTGGTAGTTGTAATACACGAGGAATAACTACAATCCACAATACTGCCAACAACTAGTTTACTTATAGGGTATCAATCTATGCAACTATATCAATTATTCAACCCACCACCCTTAGCTCACGTATTGTATCCAACAGTGAACAGGAAAAAGACCTTTTACTTCATGAACTTTGTTACAGGATGACTAACTTTGAACAAAACTATCTACACTTAAAAAAAATAGAATTCCGGGTAAATAAAATGGAAACAAAATTTTAACAACTAAACTAAAGTGAGGTGAGAGTTTTTTTTTTTTTTTTGTTTGTTGAATGCCTCACTGTGATTTTGAGATGAAGAACAGCAATAAAAGCGCTGTTCCTTTGCTATTTTATGTGTGTTTTGTTTTGTTGTGCAATAAATGAGTTTGTGTCAAGGATGGATACTCCATATCCTTTGTTTTTCTATTATAGATCGTGAAAAGCGTATTAGTTCATTAAAACATTGCATTACAAAATTATCATTGAACAATGTATATTTAATTATTTTTTACCTGATATCTTTATAGTTGCCTTTGTATAGGCAGTATTGCAGACACATTGATAAACACCTTCATCATTTTCATTGAATTTAACAATTGTTAACTTCTTAACGAATGGCGCGTTTTCCCTCTTAAAACAAGGACTGCTTTTCAATATTTCCTGTTCTTTTTTGGTCCAAATTGGTTCTTCGTCGGAAGATGTATTCAATTTGCATTCAAACACGACCGTTGTTCCTTTACGATATAACTTGTCCTCTAAGCGTTTTACAAAATAGCTTGGTTCGACAAATAAAATTACAAAGAACATAATCAAACCTTTATAGTTATCTATTCATATACGTTCGAACAACAATTAAAGGAAATTCCAAAGTAAATTGAAAAATTATAGGCAACATGAGTATGTCATGTACCCTTAAAGATCTAAATGGATTTAAAATAATTATATGTCAAACTACCAGATGGCGGTTACTGCATGCTGTGAACCTTGCAGTAAAATGACTGAATGTTCAAAAAGTAGTATTCTTAAAGAGAATGTATTTGATAAAAACAACATTAAATAGAAAGAGAAACCTTTGATATCCCCTTCCTTTATC
This sequence comes from Mytilus coruscus, assembly GCA_017311375.1. Classification (NCBI taxonomy): domain Eukaryota; kingdom Metazoa; phylum Mollusca; class Bivalvia; order Mytilida; family Mytilidae; genus Mytilus; species Mytilus coruscus. Next base: position 12,926 of record JAASAO010003102.1, read on the forward strand.
GCAAAAATTAAACTTGTTTGGAATATCGAAACGGAAATCTTTATAGTTATAAAGAATAGTATTTGATAAACTAAACGTAAGAAACTAGCCAATCAAAACAAATTTAATGCATTTGAAAATCCAGAATAGTAAATCATTTGATATGGAAAGAAAATGTATTCCCTTAGGAGAAAATCAATAAAAATCAATACAAACAATAAATGTACCAGTGCAAATTGTGAAATTTAATAGAACAAGTAATACGGAACTAGACTGGCAATCAGTTTTGAAAAAGCTACACAATCTGCCTGTAATAAGAAGTTGTTTCAATTATATAATATACATTATCTTACCTCCTATACATGTATAGATTAATGGGGATATGGTTGGTTAAAGAACTACACGTGGTGACTACATATTTTTGATAAAAGGTGTCCTAAAACATATGGGGTAAGTTACCATATAGGGCATTACCCTATGGGGTTAGTAGGGCGTTACTTCCCTTTCAAAACAAATCAGATATCTTAAAGGTTTCAACAGACGAAAAATATGATAATGAACGATTAAAATAAATTCATACAACAAATTTAAAGCTAACAAGTTGTTATTGTTGTAATTGTTGGCATTTTGTTTTTGTATAAACGAATGGAAGTTTGTTCCTAATACTTATAGATATAAGAAGATGTGGTATGAGTATGAGACAAATCTCCATCCAAATCACAATTTGTAAAAGAAAAACCATTATAGGTCTTCAACACGGAGCCTTTGACCACATCGAACTGCAAGCTATAAAGGGCCCCAAAAATGACTAGTGTAAAACCATTCAAACGGGAAAACTAACGGTCTAACCTACATAAAAAACGAGAAATGAGAAACACTTATGAACCACATAAACAAATGACAACTACTGAACATCAGGTTCCTGTTTTAGGACAGGTGCAAACAAAAGCAGCGGGTTTAAACGTATTACCTTACCCTTACATACCAGACTAACTTTTCGATGCCGCAGTATAGAACTTTCAATTCACAGCAAAATGGGATTCCAGCTTATAC
>JAASAO010002884.1:0-13417 GCA_017311375.1 Mytilus coruscus
ATATCCACATCTCCTTTTTTGTCTATATGAATATGAAATGAATGAAACATACATGTAGTAAGTACATTGAGTGGATCAACGCGTTTCTTGTACAGAAAATATAACTGTTCACAGAATCTGCTGTCGGTGGTTGACCTGTTGTCATTTTTCCATGTTCGTTTTTTTATTTTGTTTTAGTTCATTCTTTGCGACGGGATGTTTTATCCTTTTATTGTTCTTTTACATAAATCATCATGATATGTATGAAATATTAAAAAAAAAAAAAAAATATTTGTATTTGAACAGCATTATACATGTTATACGAAAACTAAACGATCACTTCAGAGAAAATAAAAAAAAAAAAAAAAAAATCAAATTATATTAGACATCGAAATGAGGTTGTTCAACAAGAAATGAACTCGAGGCATATAGTATACAAATGCCATTCAATGTTTCAATATTATTATTCATTATTTTTACTTACATTATGCCATGCGTATTTCTTAAGACAAATAGAACCATAATTAATGCATGCAACCCTAAGTTTAATCATTTACTCGGTATGAACTACCCCTAAATGGATACATTAATGTGTGTCCAATTTGCACACAACAACAGGTGTTATTTTTTCTCTGATAAAGTTTTCAATCGAATTGCCTAAATAACATGACTTCAATAACTTTCATTTTGTTTGCGGGGCATTATTATCAATCATGACCGGATTCGGCAATTTCCGATACAATTTACGAAGTTTACCGAATTTTAACCACCACCATCACTATCATCAATCATCATTATTATCATCATCATCACTATCACTGATCATCACCTTCATCAACAAAATACGTATAATGTTGTGACCACTGCATTTAATGATCCGATAAATGCATATAATGTTATCACGACTGCATATAATTTGTGACCACTGCATATAATGTTCTGACAACATCATATAATGTTGTGACCACAGCATATAATGTTGTGACCACTGTATATAATGCTATCACCACTGTATATAATGCTGTCACCACTGCATATAATGATGTGACCACTGCGTATAATGATGATCATCAACATAAGGCAGTCATGGCGTTCCCCATAAATGCTCTGTGTACTTAAACGGTCGGGCTAGTTTTCAGTAGTTACCTGCCTTATTAATGCGATATAATAAATACATTATATATATTTTTTGTACTATCCTCTTTGTAGTATATAACCCCAAGGGTGACTGGGGAATAGAAGTATGGTCACCATTGGTCTTCCTCCGACCGGCGGTAAAACCCTCGTCAAAGTGGGGCGTCCGTTTGGCTGTGCGGGATGTATAAATTTGCAGCCACGTCCGGTCAGAATGGGGACGTTAAATCCGATGCCTCGTGTAAAGAGAGTGCCACGCTCTTTGCACGTTAAGAACCCTTGCAACAACACTTTGAGGGGTCCGTAGGTGACCTGTTGCAAGGCTAAATTTCTGTCCCAATCCAATATACCCTCGTTTCCCGTGGCAGTCTAAATTTCTCCGACCTCAATCCAAGACACCTCTATTGCAGAACCTACCTATTATATTTATTGTTAATTTGTTCTCGTCCTGAATATGCATGAAATATTTGCCACTGGAAGTTAAGCAACCAACAATCAATCAATCAATCTTTGTAGTATATTTTCTTGTTTATTTTATATTGTTAATGAATTTAATACTTTGATTTATTAATAGAGGTGTTGCAGAACTGAGGTATTTAGATACGTATACGTATCAAAGTATTCATATACGTGCGATACAGTTAAAATGAATATCTTTTTTTTCTGAACCGGTGACTCTGTCAATGTATTGATTAAATCAAAAAGGGGAATTCTGTCATGTGTGCTTGGTTTTTTCTATATGCTTAATTAATGTACAAAACATTGAAGTACCGAAGAATGATTTTTAAAGACATTAATCAAAACAAAATATAACTTCGAGATTCGAGTGTAAAGTCAGGCACACCTGAGCGTGTTCGGGTCGATTTTTTTGTCCTTTAAATGTTTAATATAGAAACTAAAAGAATATCATCTCGCTTCAAATTCCATCATTTGTATATTTTAAAGCTAGATTTTTATATATTGACATTCAAATTTCATATTAAAAGAAAGCAAAAGATATGGGTCAAGTAAAATATCTTTGTAATGAGTCATCATAACAGGGTAGGCGTGTTTGATTATAGAAATAACCTTTGGCTAAATTGTTGAACATCTTACTCGTAATGAATTTTATTTATTTGACCAATTATGAAATAAAAAATTTTGACATACTAATCATCTTATTCATGAATATGTGCTTTAGAATAAAAGTCAGACGTTCATTCCTTCTTCCCTTTTTAAACTGATAGTTTAATATTTTTTTGTTAAAACTACTAGTATTCAAAGTAACTATTAGCCTTCAACTTTTGGAAATTTCCTGTCTGACCTTTCACGAAATATTCTCATATAGTTTTTAGGGGCTAGGATGAACTTTGAAAAAAGGCAGGAGAGGAGTCTTTGAGTAAAAAAAAAGCATTAAGAGACACTTTGCCAAAAAAAAAAAAAAAAGGGCAGGATGAAAATTTATGTAAAAGAAGTCAGGATAAACTAACGAAAAAGGCAGGACAGAGATTACAACTAAAAAAATGCAGGACAAAATTTTTCATCCTAGCCCCCTCTCCCCGCCATAAAAATCAAATGGTAGCTCCCTAACAAAGAATTTGTATAGTATAGTACTTTACAAATCCTTGATATAACAAAACAAAGAGTAGACGTGGCTTGGTACTTATATATAAAAACACCAAAAAGACACAAAGTACAGATCTGAGAGTCTCTACTGTTGTTTCATATATTTTAGAAACGTAGATGAAATACGTAAGCCACTATTCAAATGTAACGACCATTTTCCATAACAGTTTTTGCGTGTATTTAACAAGACAAAACCGAATATTGCCAATCGTTTTATTTCTCGTCGTAAACAGATTCCTTTTTGATATCTACAATTCACAAGTAAAACAATATCTTTATCCCAGTTTTCCCCTACCTTACAAGACCTACCTATTGTATTGATTTTTTTTTCTTCATTTTTTTATATATATATTTAAATATTGCCCTCCCATCAAAGTGGTTCATATCAATTTTAACAGCTTCCCCTTCTACATAGACTTCAAAGATTTTATTATACGTCAAAAATGTTCTGGAAGTATTCTATTTTGCTTAACGTGCTAACAACAAAATTTGATTGGTTAAGCTCAATAGTAAACCTTTTGGATACATCGGATACGTAGGAGGAACATTCCATTTGCGATGCTGTTATTTCATTGGCTGTTCGATACGTATAGAAGATTCACAGGAAGGTTCCATTTTATTTGTCGTGCTAATCAAGCGGACCTTGATCGGCCTCGGTGTACTCTTAATCTGCTTTATATGTACAGAGGCGGTTCAGGGGTAACATCTAATAGATTATATAGGGAATCACTGAAGCATGACTGGAGCGGATCCATCTTTGGCAGTCGGAGACCCTCCCCCAACCACCTTTATGAAAATTTCTGATATCCACCACTAAATGTATAGTGGTTTACAGAAACTTCTCTGGAATACTCTATTTACTCAAATATGTTCTGGGAATATTCCAATTTTACTCCACGTGCTATGCACACAATTTGATTGGTTGAGGTAACTTTATTGATACATCGGATACGTTGGAGGAGCATTCCATTTCTGAAGCTGTTATTTCATTGACTGTTTGATACATAAGAACCTTCACAGGAAGATTCCATTTTATTTGTCGTGCTTATCAAGCGGACCTTGCTCGGATACGGTGTACTCTTTATCTATTTCCTTAGCAATTTGTATAGTTTCTATAGTGGTTTACAGGAATTGTTCTGGAATACTCTATTTGAAAGTATCCAACGTCAAATGTGAAATTAACATTATGATAAACACGACTATATACTGAATCTCATTAGACAACTTTGAACTCAAACATGCATTCATTTAAAAGTTGCCAAAACTGAGCACACCTTATACATGAGGCGTGTTTGAGTTTTTCCTGAAAACATGTCACAAGAAAAAAAAATGTGTTAAGCTTTTTTCACATTTAAATTTGAGGTTGAGTTTACATGGTGATAATGGATTATATGAATATGTGAAATATCATGCGTGAACATTACAACTTAGAAGTTCTCATATTTTCCCAGATATAATATGTATACAATACATGCTTGTCACACATAATTGGACGATACGTCGGAGGAACATTCTATTTTTGATGCTTTTATTTCATTGGCTGCTCGATACATACAGAAGTTTCTCCGGAAGGTTCCATTATATTTGTCGTGCTCATCGAGCGGGCCTTTCTCGTTTTTTAACGTAAAATCTATCACTCCATTAGTTCCTGTTTCTTTATGAACAAATCATTTTCAAATACAAAATCTGTCTATTTCAATTATATATTATATCTTTTACACTTTAAGAATTTTATCGTCTGTAAAAATCTTGTTAGAAGTTTTTTTCAGATACAATATATATACAATACATGATTGTCATACATAATTGGACAATACGTCTGAGGAACATTTCATTTTTGATGCTATTATTTCATTGGCTGCTCGATAAATACAGGAGCTGTTTAAGACGGTTTCATTATATTGTCATGCTCATCGAACGGACCTTCAACGGCTTCGGTGTACTCGGCTTCTAATTGGTTGGTTTAGGTATAATATATATAGTGGTTTACAGAAACTTGTTTGGAATACTTCATTTTAAGTCTCCAGGATTGCAGGAAGCTTAAGGGATATTTATTCAATCTTGCTAGGAGTTTCACCAGATTTTGTCAATAAATAATAAAGTTGGTCATTAGGTCTCTATGAGGGGGTGACAGGGGGTAGTCTTCTCCCTTCTACCACCCTCTCCTCCTTTATTCCACCAGAACAATATATCTTCCTTTGCAAAAAGTTAAAATGAAAATTATTTTATTTTCAATAAAAATTCTTGTAAATGTCTTGACAACTGTTTGTTCTGGTTCAAATACCTCGTGTGTTTTTTTCGTAACTCTTTTAGTATATTTTCGTCCCTTGCAAGACATCGCGCGATACCGGGCGACCCTCTGTTCGTCTGGTCTTGTAAGTGCTTCCTCGTGTACAATTTTTGAAAGGGTTTTTATCCGGAATGTTTCGGACTAATTCAAAATCAGTGCTGATCAGCTAAATGTATTTTTAATAGAACTAAAATAATACTTAAAATTTTTACTCAACTAGTACACATTTTTGTTAAGGGACCAGCTGAAGCCCGCCTCCGGATGCGGGATTTTCTCGCTGTTTTGAAGACCCATTGGTGGCCTTCGGCTATCTACTGCTCTTTAAGGAATATATCAATTCATGTACTTTCACCCAATGTGCACTGGTAGATTAAGGATTGAAGGGTGTAGGAAACTCCATCAAAGATGAAAAAAAATAATCTTTTCCTTTACATTATTTGAAAAATTCGAATCGATACGCAGGCAATATCTGTACCATTTTTCTTTTGATTATTACGCCAACCCTTATCTCGGACCTGGATCATCCCCCGATGTATGACTACTCAAATTGCAGAAACTTTTGTAAATTTTATATACTGACAAAACTATTATAAATGTATGAAAACTAAATACTATGCATAAAATATTCTATACAAGGGATTGCTGTCACATGAATATCCGCCCATAATTATACCATTGAAGGCTTTGTTTACTGTTAGTGATACACACCCTTTACCTTCTGCTCCAACTTGCAAAAAAAAAAAAAAAATCAAAAATAAATTCTATGTTTATAGTTGAAAAAAAGTTTTAATTGTGACTACCTGTTGAGAATTTTTCAAACCAATATGGTAATAGTAAACAACTTGAATTGAAATGGTTGTTCCGTTACTTTTTTTTTATAGCAGGGTAATCTTGTCCAGGCAGTCTTCTAAATATATGCACATCGTAACTGATGATTTCCATACTTGAAAACGTTGAACGCTCAATTTATAAATAACGAAGTCAAAAACATGATCAAACGTAATATCAAAATTCACATTTCATTTTGTTGATCTTACCAGTTTCACTGTTACCGTGATTTATATTTTCGATTAAATGATAAAGTTTGATCATGTTTCATTACCGTTCTGTCATTTTGTTTCGTGTTGTAAAATTACTTTTAATTGTTTCCTCATTTTCACCTCTGATTTCCTTTTTTGCCTTACTAACACCCTTTCCCTTTCCTTTCTTCTACCCCCTTTTCACTTTGAATCTCTTTTTTCGCATTTCTTCCTTCACCCTGTCCTCCCTCTTCTCTTTAGTGAATTCGTACCTAACAGTCTTTAAAATTCAGCCATTCGCTAGTCCATATCAGTACGTAACACATTCACTCAAATACAAATGGAATACCCGTGATCATAATTTCCATTCATATTTAAATTATGTTGTTTGGAATTATGAATAGATCATCTGACCAGTTACTGCCACGGTCAACTCGTTTTTCCATATCTGATTATTAATCTTGTTATGAAATTTTTATTAAGATTGTTATGAAATTTTAACAATAGACTTAACGGACGAATTATAAAATTAAGAAAGCATTTTTAAATTAATTTTCAAAGTTCGTATACACTGCAAAATAGAAAATGATTTTTGATAATTAATTTTAGAAGATTTATAGAATTTAAACGGGCTATTGAGTTATTTTTCAAATCCCGCTTTCATCATGAAAAAGTACAACGAAATACTACATAAAAACTACACTTTTCGGCTTGCACTTCTTTTTTTACAGAACTTCACCTCATTATTTAAGGACAAGGGAATGACAAAATCGTGTCTTTACGAATACATGTAATACTCATTTTAGCATAATCAGAAATACTTCATATACGTTCCGTCATATACGGATACTTCCCCGATACGTGAGTTCTGCAACAGCTCTACTAGAGCATTTGCATTATTCACGTATCTGGATACGTGCACGCTCGACGTATACGTATCGGGCAGATTTGTATAAAATAACGATTCGGCCCCAACCTCAATTAAAACTAAACAGAGGATAAATATGCACCAAATGTTGATGATATATAGTTAAAACACTAAATATTCATTTTTTTTTTAATAAAACCAGAAACATACACGCTTCGTATTGAAGAACTGTGATAAGTGTATCTTTTTCCTATATAAATTCCAACAATCAAATCGAACACACCTTGCCTACGAAAATTGACAAGAACATTATTTATCAATAATAGTGTGTTTATTGTCAGAGGCGGTTTTAAAGAGGGACACAAGGAGCCCCTCCCCCTTTATTCAGGATTTTATTTTTAAATTCACAGGGATTTTTGGCAAAATATGGTCCGGGCTACCCCTTATCAAATTGCTTATGAAGACCGAAAAATTAAGCGCCCTCCCCTTTTCAAAAATTCTGGATCCCCCCGATTGCTACACATTTTATTTCTAAATCCTTTCTTGTACGTTTTTTCCCCGAAATTTTAGCTAATTGAAGTTCTTACTACACAAGGCACAGGCACTTGTCTCAAAAAAAAATTCCTATAAACAATAATATGGCATTTGCCTCAGAAAAAAAAATCCTATATACCTTAATATAACCTGACATCTGGTATTTAGGAAATTTTTTCTGAGACAAGTGCCTGTGACACAAGTGTAGGGATTGGGGGATGGGGGAGGGGGTTTCATTTCTGTACTCTTTATCTGTAAACATAATTACATCATTTGTGTATTCTACACATTTTTTTTGCTGTGTTCGGTATACTTTTACCCATTTCTTTAATTTTAGCGGTTATTCGGTTTAAAAAGGACAAAAAAAATTCTTGTTATTGTATGTTATGCATCATAAAATATCTTCATCGGGACCAACTTGACTTAACTTAACCTTTCCTCAGATACGTGTTATACGATACGTCGATACGGATACGCCAGCAAATACGTGAATAATGCAAATGCTCTATTTGTAGATTATTGACTTAATATTAGGCATACAAAATATCATTGACCTACCACTAATAGTTCCCATAAAACTGACCTAATCACAAACTAATACATGTAAACTAAGCAAAATCAAGTCAATAGACCATGGCCATGATTGAGGGGGCGGCGGGACCAAATAATCTCAATGGACATGAGATGTGCTAATGCTAATACATGTTCATACAAAATATCATTGACCTACCACTAATGATTCCCCTTATACCAATCTAATCACGAACTAATACATGTAAACTAAGCAAAAGTTTCGAAGTCAATAGACCATGATTGAGGGGACGAGGCCAAATAATCTACATGGAAATGAAATGTGCCAATGCTAAAACAACTGCATACCAAATATCATTAACCTACCACTAGCGGTTACCCATAAACTGACCTAATCACAAACAAAAAACATCGATTACGTCGACGCGAGACAAAAATTAGTGTAGACTTTTTTAAAAGACAGACCATTTTTCATAACCCCACACCTTCCTTAATCTGTCCAAACCCTAATATTTCAAAGATGACGTATGGAGAAAAGTATCAGTATAAAAATATGTTCAACTGGTGAACAAACTTTTTTTTTCATGGTCGTATTGTTATCAATAGCATAAAAATGTAATTATAAGAAATGAATGTTTCTTTTTGTAATTTTACTGGAGTGACAAGTGTTGACCGAAGCACATTTTGTATGAAGCGCGGAAATGTTCCAATGCTTATACAACTGCAAACCAAACATCATTTATTTAACTTACGATAAGTGGTTCTTCTTAACTGACATAAACACAAACTTTAACATATTAGCTTTGCAATAGAACATGACTGAGAGGGCGGGGCCAAATAATCTCCATGGAAATGCAATGTGCCAATGCTTATACAACTGTGTAACAAATTTTTTTTTTTGATTTACAATCAGTGGTTCTCCTCTAACTGACCTAATCACAAACTTTAACATTGTTGACGCCGCCTCCGACTCCAGCAACAGCATACCTATGTGTCGACGTCGCTATTTGACTCCGTCAAGGCAAGACAAAAAATCAGTTGAAGTTTTTCTTCTATTTTATTTACACATACTTGTCAATGTTATGTGTATTGTGAAAAAAGAGTGTCCAAAGTCCAAAAAAGGAAAACAAAATTATAATAGATATAAGAAGATGTGGTATGAGTGCCAATGAGACAACTCTCCATCCAAGTCAAAATTTATAAATGTAAACCATTATAGGTCAAAGTACGGTCTTCAACACGGAGCCTAGGCTCACACCGAACAGTAAGCTATAAAGGGCCCCAAAAACTACTAGTGTAAAACCATTCAAACGGGAAAACCAACGGTCTAGTCTATATAAAAACGAGAAACGAGAAACACTTATGAACCACATCAACAAACGACAACTACTGAACATCAGATTCCTGACTTAGGACAGGTGCAAACAAATGCAGCGGGTTTACACGTTTTAATGGTACCAAACCTTCACCCTTTTTCTGAAACAATAGTGTAACATCACAACATAGAAAGACACACTATAAAATATCAACTGAAATAGCTTAACTCAATCAAAGGACATAGTAACACCATTGAACATACACTGAACAAATAAATTTGACCTATGATACAATGTAAATTCAAAATAAATAAACTAAGGAAGAATAATAAAAGTAATATAAGAATATATTAGCAAATAATTCTGCAATATGCATTATGCACTTATTTAAGATAATCGAAGCAGGAAATAGAAATTGACACTAAAGCAGTGATGATAAGTGCATTCGGTGATGAAGCAACGGAAGAGGAAGGAAAATTACGGTCCACTTTTACCTAAGGGGTCCGAGGCCCTACGCTTTCATAATATCACATAACCTGACCTTAACTTTTTTTTATCTTATATAAACTTCTAACTATAACCTTAACCTTGCCTGACAAGAATTTAGTTCAAAACTCTCAGGGAATTATTGACACCCTTCCACCTTCACCTACCTGTCCAACCCTAACTATAAGCTGACAAATAAAAAAACGATATTTATTCAAATGTATTTTTAACAATTGTCAGATTCATAATTCAAGGTTTTTTAAATTTTCACCATTTTGAAAATATCGTATTCTTAAAGTGTACTGGTTTTCAGAAATCATTGATCACTTTGTGAGAAAGATAAAAAAAAAATAATAATAAAGCAGAGTCATCGAGCTCTCGGAAATGCGTTTCTAGAAAATCCTATACAGAACGGTTATCAGATCAATAATATTAAAATCAGAGATAAAGTAGAGGACCAACAGAAAAGACCCTTGTAGTCTTAACAAATAGGTTGCATAATCTAAACAATTTACTTGTAAAGGGATAGAAAGATTGTTAGTATTGATGACTAATTAGGTCCATTACCCAATAGTACATGAATATTCAGGACGATAATTATATTATATGTTACCAAAATCAATTGAAAAAACAATCAACAAGTTAATGCTCCAAATCGGTATATAAAATACCATTTTATGGATCACCAAGAAATAGACAAAAAGGAAAAGTTACCATACTCTGCCATATTATTGTATTTCACGCCTTACTTGATTGTTATAGAAATACAGGGAGGAGGTATGATTGCCAATAAGACATCAATCTACCAGAGACTTAATAATGTCGATATACGCATTTATAGGTCACCATACGGCCTTCGACAATGAGTAAAATTGTATAAGTATTCACTTGGACACTCAAAATATACCCCGACGACACTTACCAAGGAGGAAATCCTGGATAATCCTTTGTCTGTTCTATGTTCCATTTGAATTTTAACCAAATATGAATATTTGGTCTTTTTCTATTCCTTAATTGTATTTGATACCTAAATTTCACCAGTGTCCTAACAAACAACTGTATATTGCTGGGTCTTACAAGTGCTCCGCAAAACCTCTTTCTAAATTATTAACATAAATTTTAACAGCTATCAAAACCGAATTTCAAAGTTATTGTGAAACTAAGTATTTCAGAGGTGACGTGAATCAGATATGGATACTAAAAAAATCCAAAGATCTTTAGAGTACATATAATCTGAGACTATTTTATCTTACAATAATACTAACACATTTGACTTTTCTACACTTTGCACAAGTATTCCCTATTCCAAACTAAAAGACAAATTGACAGAGCTGGTCCTGCTTTGTTTGATAAAATAGAAAGGCCAACGTAAACACTGTCAAGTATCTTGTCTTAAGGATTGATACATCGTACTTTGTAAAAATTCACATTGATTCAAACAAAAACATTAACCAAAAGTTCTAAGTAGTCTAGTTGAAATCACCCCTCCGTAAATTGTACAGACGCCAACACGAGTTGGTTGACCATTATTGAATATCTGTTTCACAGATGATGACGGATACGTTTCAATTGTCATAACCGCAATACCGTCTTCTCTTCCCCGAATATGAACTACCGAATTAGACTTATCACCGGGTTTGTATTTAAATGAGCAACATGACGGGTGCCACATGTAGGCAGGATCTACTAACCTTTCCGGTGTACCTGAGATCACTCCCCCTTTTTGTTGGGGTTCGTGTTGCTCAGTCTTAGTTTTCTATGTTTTGCTTTGTGTACAGTTGTTTGTCTTTTGGCCTTTTTCTTTTTGCCATGGCGTTTTCAGATTATTTTCGACTTATGAGTTTGAATTTCCCTTTGGTATCTTAAGCCTCTCTCTGTATGAGGCCCCGAATGGAAAACAAATGTAAACATTAAATTAAAACTTTGAATTTGTTACATCTGAAGCGCTTTTCGGGATTTACATGTATCAAGAACGTCAAATAAGAAACAAAAACGGTCTGATTTAGGAGACGACCAATTCCAAAATCATCCTTCCTCCCCCCACCCCTTCCTTGAAGAGTATAAGTATTCTCTAATTTTGAGACCAGTAATTAAATCTGAGAGACCAGAAATTAATTTAGCTTTGTTAAAATGCTAGCACTTTGTAATGCGTCGGCCATTTCTTTAATTTATTAACAAGCACTGAGGTTTTACCATTTGTATACCATGTATATGGGAAAATCCGTCAGAAAGCATTGCATACCTTTGTATCAATTTTTGATTGATATAATATCGAAAATTTGTGATTTTATAAACGAAAAGTAAGCTTTATCCCATTGACATCGAAAATCAAGTAGAAAAGTATGTTTTAGCTAGATATCATTTGAGATTAAAATTTAACATAATAAAAGAGGGACGAAAGATACCAGAGGGACAGTCAAATAACATTCTTCTAAAAACAAAAAATTAATATCTTTTTTACTGTTTTTTTTTTTATTCATGGCACATACAATCAATTTGGAGTAATAGTTTCTTATTTCTAAATATAAGATGTTGATTAAATTTTAGCACAAACAGAAATTTCTCAAAACCTATTACTTTTTATAAAAATCTGACCATATTGACTAGCACGTGTTTCCCTTTCATCAATACAAGTCGAACAGAGAGGTGAGGCAAAGCAAACCCTTTATAGTAATAATATTGTCATGGCAACATAGTGACAATTTGAAATGACAAAAGACGGATATAATGAATCTATACAAAAAAGTTTGTTTGCAAAACAATCATTGGTAAGTTGCAAATGAGGTGTGTACAGGGTTTCAGTTAACTAATCTCTAAAATTAAATATCATTATTTTGAAAATTTGAAGTTCAAAAATATAAATTTACCTCTTAGTTTTATAAAACCATTTCACTGAGTGTGTTTATTTTGGTGCTTAACATGTTTAATACATTGGTAATTAAATCATGTAACTGTCATTTAATTTGTTCGTTTTCAATGCTGTTAAACAACTGGTATTTGTATATGGCAGTCCGAGTCTTGTTTATCGATAATATAAGTTGAATCCAATTTATACTCGTCCATTCTACGGAAATAAGGCTTATGTAAGTCCTTTATCAGTACTTTAAGTTTTAATTTTTGACGGTTTGTAAGTTTGTAAACGTTTGATACTAGGTGAATATCGTCATTACAAGACCTCTGCACAAAAGGCTGTGAAAATTCCTCAGCCTCCGGGTTCGTGAATCGTAACATCCTTTTTGTTCGGAGGTCTTGTAATGTCAATATTAACTTATCATTGATTTATTGATTGATTGTTGGTTGCTTAATGTCCTGCGGCAAATAGTTCATGCATCGACTCGACATTGAACTTTTACGAATAGGTCTTGGCATGTTTAGCAAGAACATTTATTGTTTTATGGTCTCCTTTCGTCGAAGGGGTATACAAAGAATACTTAAATAAATAAACCAGTAATAATGCGTCTGGATATTAGTTAAGTTCAATCAACGTCATGCTTGAAAGAAATATACAATGAAATATTTAAATCCAAAATGCAGTACAACACTTTTTGATGCGCTATTTAACCAGAGGCTCCATTTTTTTATAGTTTTCAAGATAACGGGCAAAAGGAAAAAAATCGTCATTAAGGATAATAACTCCTATAAGAAGTCGTCTGAC
>JAASAO010003723.1:0-13838 GCA_017311375.1 Mytilus coruscus
AGAAAGTAGCCACCAGCAACGATTCTAAACTCACACAAACTATTATGGATACGTTGTATATGGTAATTGAGGAGGAAACAGATATTCTATTTGTTAGACCAAATACCCCACAGAAGCAGTGTAGCCTGAACGATCTCTTAGAACAGGCCGCAAATTATTCCACAACAAACTTTTCTACACCAGATGAGAGGAAAAAAGCACAAGACGCCTAAAAGGCTAAGGCGTTTTCAACAGTACTTTCTTCTATTCGTTATAAGTGAGCTTGAACTTGTATTGTATTTTTTCGGTTATTTGATATACTGTAGCGTTATATAAAATTAATGTATGAATGGCATTTAGTTTTGTGGCAGAGGTTAGGGGTCTGTATTTATTCTACTGGAACCCTTTCAAAGTTTCAATTAATCAGTCGACTAACCTTTACAAGCATGCACGTTTCCTTTGCTTCCGATTTGTTAAGTGAGTGTACTCGGTGTAGAGATTGCGTTACGTGAATGTAGTGATCTTGTTAAGTGAGTGTATTTATCTTGTGAAATGAGTGTAAGGATTTTGTTGAGATGAGGATTTTGTGAATTGAGTGTAGTGATTTTGTTAAATGAATAGGGATTTTTTTGTTGGAATGAAATAATACGCCATATTACTTATTTACTATAAAAACATTAATAATTAGTTAGTAGAAACACTGTTATTTTCTACTGATATCGTATACAAATCTTATATTACTATTTATTTTATTATCATATCAGGCTCTTTACAATTGTTATACAATTTGAAAATAAATAGATTGTAGTGAAATACTTTTTTGTTCATTTTTTCATCATGTTTGTAAAATGATGCGTCCTGTTTACCTAGTCACAAAGCCCATTCCGAAAGCATTCTAGACTAAATATCCCACAGAAGCAGTGTAGCCTGAACGATCTCTTGGCACAGGCCGCACATTATTCCATAACAAACTTTTCTACACGAGATGGGAGGAAAAAACGCAAGATAAAGACAGTACTTCATTGTGTCACCTTTCAGCAAGTTGGCGCAATGATTACGATGGTCAGTTATCTGCTAATCGTATTTATTACGTTTCAATGAAATACAGGAAACAATATTTGTGGTTAACAGTATTGGAGAGCTTTAACTTTTTTTTATGTCTAGCGAAAGCCTTCTAGCTTAGACAGTGACAAAATACGGGAAATAAATAAATAAATCTACGGTACACCAATAACGATTCAACGCCTTAGTGTTAATCATCGTTTTTCGACATCTTCAAAGAAGATTGGAGATTGAGTTTTGGCCAATCTTTATTAATCCACATATAAAAGCTTATGATCTAAGTAATGTATGTCTGTGTTAGGATTACGTCAGTGAGCCAATAATTTCTCTAGAGGTCAACATACGGGCTTCAATGACAGCTGTTCATATATGTCAATCTCAACCAGGAGTCTGGAAAAGTTGTGATTAAATTTTGCCAGGAACACCAGATTCAGTAAAGGCGATTAAAGTATGATTTGAATTATCAAACTCACTGTTGAGGTCTCCGGACTCGTGTGATCGAACGGGAATGACAAACACTTACATCAGTTATAAGGGTTTGGAGTTTCAAAGAGACAGAAATACTAAATAGGGGCATTAATTACGATTTACATAGTTTCCACAATAGAAAAGCAATAGTTTCACAATAGAAAAGCGGCTTCATTTTCAAAGTGATAATCGAAGTTATGAAATGCCGTTCTTGGGACCTTATTTGATGGAACTGATACAAGACTGTTTCTCTGAAGAAGTAGATTAACAAAATTTAAAAACATGTTATAAATGAAAATTGCGTTTTTTTTTTTATATTCATTTAGTTGATATGTGCTGTTCGAAAATGTCTTAATTAAGACAATGAAACCAGCAATCACGCGTGCAATTCCCATATCGCTAATTTTTTCAACAAACAGTTAAGATTTTTTTGGCAGTAAACTTCTAGGAAACATCTGGTGGATTTAATTTTGACAGGCTGTGATATTAAATGTTGACACCTCTGTCTAGTACAAAACGCGTTTGGTGTTGCGATAGCTGCGTTAGAATTTTGTAATGAAGGAGTCACAAAAAGGTTATATTACGCGATGTGACTTTTAGTAAAAGATCACAAACATACATTTTCCATTTCGTATTTGCATGAGGCAAGTGTCTTTATAAAATTCTAATACATGTAATTAAAGATAAAGAGTCTGAGTACATGGTTCCTCAATTTAAAGCCACCACTGAGTCGATGCAACTGATCCCAGAGCATCATTAACCACTACTTTTTACTTTCCTAAAATGCACATTAGAAGTTGAGCGGTAAAAAACTGGCAATAAAAAATTGACTCAAGCTAGTGAACAATAAGCCAACAAATAATAAGTTGTATCAAGTTTTTTTTGCATTTTATTAAGAATCACAACACTAAGGTACTCATATTTTAAAAATGGACTGTGATATTATAGGAAAGGCATATTTTATTCGCATTTGCCAATGATATTATTTCTTTATTGATATTTAACGTATTTTTCTATTTCCCTTTTTGTGAGCACTTTGTATATTTTGGAAATATTTAAGTTTATTTTCACTTCCTTTACCTGTATATAATTTAATTTTTTTAACTATACCATGCGTTTAATAATTGATATTCACTATACACATTTTGCTATATTTTGTTTTATATTCAATTCGCTAAATGCGTCCATTTTACAAATGGATACCTAGATAAACCTCTTAATTGATATTAATTTTTTTCCATTTCTTTTATGGTAGTTTTTGGGGTATATTTCAGAAATTGTAGTTTACCTTAAGTCATTATACTGATATCTAATTTATTTTATATCCATCTTTTTTTATCATGCTTTTAACAATTGTTATTTTAGATAAACGTTTTCGATATTTCATTGTATATTTATTATCTGTCAATTTTACAAATAAATAACATGTACTATCCGCCTATTTATTGATATTACATTTTGTTATAGCTATTTCCGTTTAATATTTGCCATTGGCATTTAAATAAACTACACGTGCATGTATTTTGTCAGTGTTTCAGTACTGAATGTTTTTAATGATAATAATTATTGTAAATAATCAGTTTACTTAAGTATGTATCGATAGTAGAACTAATAGTGCATTTAAGCCATAAAATTTAAAGTATTTTGCTTTGTAAACTTTTGATATCGATTGCACCTGCTAGAATGTATTCCAGATACACGTGTATTTTACACGGGAAACTCTGCACTAAAATGTACGACAAAAGGGACGATTTTCGTTCCCTATTGTTAGTTTTCCTTTTTTGGACGGTGATGTTCCTTTGGCACCATCTGACGGTGTTTATATATCACAACTCGTTCGCTATGCCCGTGTCTGCTGTGACGTTTTGGATTTCAATGAACGTAATCGATGTATTACTGGTAAATTATTAGGTCAGGGATTTCGTTACCACTAATGACTTAAAACCTTTCGTAATTCTTCAAAAATTATATAGAGATTTGGTTTTGAAGTTTGGTTGTAAAACTTATTTCAAACGGGATAGCACATCCTCATTTTTACGGAGATGTTGTTTACCGTGCCCGGAAATTTCGAAACGATCCGGGTAAATTTATCGATCCTTTAAATAACCTTATTCTAAAAGGCTACCAATTAAACACTGTAATTAGATCTTTGAATATTGTTTTTATTGGTATTAATATTGATTTTGTTATCAGTAAATTAAAATCAAACTAAATATTATTTGTATATACATATGCACTTTCATGGCTCTACAATCTGTCGATACCTCTATCTTAGCATTCCACAAGGTCATGTTTTTCTCTGACTGTTTATGACGTCTTTACACTAAATCCGTTGGATGTTGGATGTGTACTGATTGTTATTTAAGTCTTAGATGCATGATTTTTTATTAGTTGTTATTCGCTTTAAACTAGCTGTCAGTAACTGCGAGTACTCTCAGATCTGTACGTAGTGTCTTTGGACATGTTGTGGGGATGTATATGTAACCGTCCACGTCCACTGTGTGTTTTTGTTAGATGTATTTCTATTTGTTTCCTTCTGATGAGTTAAGCCTTTTTATAGTTTGTTCTAATGTTGTACTATTACACCACTGTCCCAGATTAGGGGAGGAACCTCGTCACAGTCTGTATGTGCCTGTCCCAAGTCAGGAGCCTGTAATTCAGTGGTTGTCGTTTGTTGCTGTGGAACATATTTGATAATCATAATAATTTCGTTCATTATTTTGTACATAAATTAAGCCGTTAGTTTTATCGGTTGAATTGTTTTACATTTGTCATTTCGGGGCCTTTTATAGCTGACTATGCGGTATGAGCTTTTCTCATTGTTGAAGACCGTACGGTGGCCTATAATTGTTAATTTCTGTGTCATTAGGTCACTTGTGGAGAGTTGTCTCATTGTCAATCATACCACATCTCCTTTTTTACATTAATCCATATGTAGGTTCTGCAAAGTGTGACGATCGGGATTAAGGGCGGGAATTTCTATGAAAACTGGAAAATGAGTGTGCTTGATAAGATTATACATTTAACCTTAAAACAGGTCACCCACGGACCATTGAAAAGTTGATTCAAGGGTTCTATAACGTACAGAGAGGGTGGAAATGAGGTCAAAACTTTTCTTAAGAAAGGACCTAAATATCGTCCTCCATCTATTATAGATTGGAAACAGTGTCGTCAGGTCGTTAAAGACGCTCTGTCTGCCTACTGTACAAATTGGTGTAAACGTGAAAAATCGGATAAAAATCTCTAGACAGTTATTCGAATAAAATTATGAATACTGTTGATATTCATACATCTCATTTTGAAAACAATTCTGAAATTAATAATAGGGTTCGTGATATGCCCATTTCTAGAATAAAAAATAAACTCCAAGTACTCGCAAAGCGGTTTCTGTTCGTACCGGTGGACAAATCAGCCAACAATGTAGTGGTGGTGTGACGAATATACTACACGGAAGTTCTTCAAAACGAAATTTTCAATTCTTCTACATTCAGGTCCGTATGCTCCACAGAGAGTCAAATTGTAAACAAGCATATCACTGCCACTACCCAGCTTAAAGCCTCTTCCGAACATTTGAAAGTCCCGACTATGTACTGGTTACCTAAATTACACAAACAACCATTTAAATTTCGTTTCATCTCCGCATCTTGTAAGTGTTCTACTACTAATCTGTCAGTGGTTCTAACTACATCCCTTACTACTATCAAAGAACTTGTTATTAACTTTTGTAATAAAGTTTATGAAAAGAATGGTATTAATTATTTTTGAAGTGATAAAAATTCTTTAGAGGTTTTTTAGATAAAATACCTACTTTTGATGGTCCTCTTAATTCTGTTGACAGTTATGATTTTTCTACTCTCTACTCTACACTTCCACACAATCTTATCAAGAAAAAGTTTTCATATTTGATTAAATGGTCTTTTGAAAAATCTCATTGCAAATTTATTTGCAGTTAATCTTTTAAAGCCTTTTCTGTAACGAAAAAGGAAAGTATGCTAGATACACATGATACACTTAAATTTAGAAATGTGAAAATATGACTGAAGCTTTAAATTTTCTCCTGGACAACATATATGTACGTTTCGGCGATAAAATGTATCGACAAGTAGTAGGTATTCCTATAGGCACTTATTGTGCCCCTTTAATAGCAGATTTATTCCTGTATTGCTATGAATCTCAGTTGTCAGTTTATTTTCGACTTATGAGTTTGAATGTCCCTTTGGTATCTTTCACCTCTCTTTTATGACCAAACTCAGTAAAGACACTTCATTGTTACATTTGGTTGACACATTCAACAATACCTACCGTTATCTTGATGATATTTTTTCGTTAAATAATCCAGAGTTCTCTAAATATACTACCGAAATTTACCCAAAGGAGCTTTAGTTAATTAAATCTAACATAAACAGCACTTTCTAGATTTAGACATTTCAATTTCTAAAGGGAAACTCCTTACTAAAATTACGACAAAAGAGACGATTTTTCATTCCCTATTGTTAATTTTCCTTTTTTAGACGGCGATGTTCCTTTGGCTACACCATACGGTGTTTATGTATCCCAACTCGTTCGTCATGCCCGTGTGTGTAGTGATGTAATAGATTTTAACGAACGTAATCAATGCATCACTGGTAAATTATTAAGTAGGGATTTCGTTACCATAGATTACTTAAAACACTTAATTCTTTCATAGATACAAAGATTCGATTAGTAAATTTGGCTGTACCTGTAGGAATCTTATTAAAAACGGTATTTCACATCCTAAATTCTACGGTAATGTTGTACGTTCGTTTTCCTGTTTGAATTGTTTTACACTAGTCATTTTTGGGTCCTTTATAGCTTGCTGTTCGGTGTGAGCTAAGGCTCCGTGTTGAAGGCCGTACTTTGACATATAATTGTTTACTTTTTACACATTGTGACTTGGATTGAGAGTTGTCTCATTGGCACTCATACCACATCTTCTTATTTCTACTTAACGTTACCACTCCGACCGGACAAAGCTGCGTATATATATATATATCACTTTTTTGGTCTTTTGGAAAATGTTGTTTGTGCTGTATTTAGACCCCTCTTACAAGAAATTTGTTTTGCATGCACACGTATACAAATTGCGGTTTTATCCAACGCAATCATAGGTTTGAACGTTGTTTTCAATTTAAACTGCAATTTTATACGTGTGCATGCAAAAGAAATTTTGATAAGAGGTCTAAATAAGCACAAACAACATTTTCAAAGACAAAAAAAAAAGTATATCTTAACAAAACGCATTTGACTAACAGATCGAACAACAGATGTTCTTAAATCCTGCTGACTGCCATTGGCGATTGCCAAAAAAAAAAAAAAAAAAAAAACGGATCACAAGATGTTACGAATGGATATTTTAAAATTTATAAATTTAAAACCAAACAGAAAACAATAAACATGCGGAAAAGATGGTATACAGCAAACACAAGGTGCAAAAATTAGTACACCATATCCAGATTTCGACAATTAATGTCTCTTCAGTGATGTTAGGGATCGAAACGGTGTTTGAAAGGCCATATAATTTACCTCAATTTAGGATAGACTCTTGAATTGTGAAGATTTATATGTATATCATCTTTTCCGCAAGTTTATTGATTTCTGTTAAGCATTAAATTTTTAATTAAGATGCATTTATTACATCGGTGATCCGTTTATTTGGCAATCGCCAATGGCAATCAGCAGGGTTTAAGAACATTTGTTGTTCGACCTGTTAGTCAAATGCGTTTTGTTAAAATATACTTTTTACTTTTTGGTCTTTGGAAAATGTTTTGTGCTGTATTTAGACCCTCTAACAAAAATTTGTTTTGCATGCACACGTATAAAAATTGCGGTTTTATCCAACGCAATCATAGGTTTGAACGTTGTTTTCAATTTAGACTTGTATATATATATATATATATATATATAAGGTAACACCCGGCCACCAAAAGCTTTATTATTATGAGCCTAGGTGGTCGAGTGGTCTAGCGCGTCGGTCATAGTGCAAGGCGATTTGGTGCCACGATATCTCAGTAGCACGAGTTCGAATCCCGGCCAGGGAAGAACAAAAAATTTGCTTCCGCAAATTTACAGATCTAACATTGTTGGGCTGTTGTTTAGACGAATTATATATAAAACGTCTGAATAATAGTCAACGATTTTTCCCACGAGGGCGCTGGATGGTTACGAGTAACGATACATGTACACAATAAATAAATTATATAAACGCCTAAAAAGTGTACACAACAACACCAATAACAAAAAAAAGGAACTATAAATGTAATTATTTATAATAAAATTGAGAATGGAAATGGGGAATGTGTCAAAGAGACAACAACCCGACCACAGAACAGACAACAACAGAAGGTCACCAATAGGTCTTCAATGCAGCGAGAAATTCCCGCACCCGGAGGCGTCCTTAAGCTGGCCCCTAAACAAATATATATACTAGTTCAGTGATAATGGACGTCGTACTAAACTCCAAATTATACACAAGAAACTAAAAGTAAAATAATACAAGACTAACAAAGGCCAGAGGCTCCTGACTTGGGACAGGCGCAAAATGCGGCGGGTTAAACATGTTTATGAGATCTCAACCTCCCCTATACCTCTAGCCAATGTAGAAAAGTAAACGCATAACAATACGCACATTAAAAGTCAGTTAAAGAGAAGTCCGAGTCCGATGTCAGAAGATGTAACAAAAGAAAATAAACAAAATGACAATAATACATAAATAACAACAGACTACTAGCAGTTAACTGACATGCAATCCAGACCTCAATTAAACTGATTGAAAGATTATGTCTTCATCATATGAATATCAGGCACAATCCCTCCCGTTAGGGTTTAGTATCATACCATCATAAAATATATGAGAAGAGCATAACCCGTGTCATGCCAACAACTGGTTTTAAATAAATGTGTTTAGTTCCGATGCAAAGACCCTATAAGTGAATCAATATTAAAGCCAAAATATGCAATCTTTAATGACCTGACAACAGTATCGTAACTATATCCCTTCTTAATAAGTCTATTTAAAGGTTTTGTTAGCTTCTGAGGTGAATACTGACATTTTAGTGCTTTATAAAGAATATTACCATAAAAGATTGGATGTGAAATACCTGAACGTATAAGAAGTCTGCATGTTGAGCTATATTTACGAATGATGTCCTTGTACCGATGATAAAATTTAGTAAATGTTTTGACTAGTTTGTGATATCGAAAACCCTGGTGTAATAATTTTCAGTAATACATAAAGTTCTTTCGTTAAAATCTGAAACGTTGTTACATAAACGAGCGAATCGTACAAGTTGAGATATATAACACCGTAAGATGGTGACAAGGAACGTCACCATCTAAAATGGATAATTAACGATAGGAAATGAAAAATCATCTCTTTTATCATAAATTTTGTATTAAGCTTTCCGTTAATGATATGGATATCAAGATCGAGGAAAGGGCAGTGGTCATTGTTAGTATTAGCTTTATTTAAAGTAAGTTCAACAGGATAAATTTCTTTAGTATACATACTGAAGTCGTCATTATTGAGAGCCAATATATCATCCAAATATCTAAAAGTATTATTAAATTTTTGTATCAGATGTTGTTTCGATGGGTCTTTGCTGATTTTAGTCATAAATTGTAACTCATAGCAATACAAAACAGGTCCGCAATAAGTGGTGCACAGTTAGTCCCCATTGGAATTCCGATAACCTGACGATATACGGAATCTCCAAAGCGAACAAAAATATTATCTAGTAAAAATTCAAGGGCAGATATAGTATCAAAGCATGTCCAATTGACATATTTCTTTTGTTTATTGCTACTAAAAAATGACCTAAAAGAGTTAGAACATATGTATTCACATTCTGACTTTTAAATGCCCATTTAATTAGGTGTGTGATTTTTTCTTAATGAGAATGTGAGGCAATGTGGTATACAGGGTAGAAAAATCAAAACTTTGAACAGATTCAAAATCACCAATATAAGCATGCAATTTATCAAGTACTTCCAACGAGTTTTGACACTCCAAAAGTAATTAATTCCACTATTTTCAAAGGCCTTATTTGAACAATTTATTATCAGGTTTTGATTGTACCAAGTGAACTGGTAAGAAGAATAGACAATTTAGTAGTGGAACAATGGCTTGAAGACGAAATAAATCTATATTTGTAAGGTGTTTTATGTAGCTTGAAGCCAGTACATAGTTGGGACTTTTATTGTATTTGGTTCTGCTTGTAAAGAGGTAGCTAAAAGTTTATGTTTGTTACAGATGTCGTTTTCTGAAAATGGAGTCAGTTGGAATGTTGGTGAATTGGTGATTTCTTTTTTCAGAACCTCAATGTAAAATTTACGTCAAACAATAATGATATTATTAGCAGCTTTATCGGCCGGGACAAAAACAAATTCCTTGGCTAGTTCTTTAAGTTTATGTTTGATACGAGAAATAGGTTTATTATGGTTGTTGTTAAGAGTAAAATGTTCTTTAAAATGTTGAATATGTATATCAACTATGTTCATTACTGAATTAAAAAGAGTCCAAAGATTTTTGTCAGCTTTTTCCCGTTTTATCCATTTTAAACAGTAAGTATGGAGTGAGTCGTGGATGATATTACGACACTCATTCCAATTAATGATTGACGGGGGACGATATTTAGGTCCTTTACTGAGGAATGATTTTAACTCTCGGTCTTGAACGATGTTAAGATCTCCTGTTATAACATGGGAAATGGGTCCATAAATGTATTCGGAATTACTGCAATTACATGAAGTAGGTGTATTTTCACTGATATTAACATCCTTACACAATTGGCTATAATTAAACACATATTTCCGGGTAGATTTCTTGTAAATATAACAAATAAGAGGGAGCTCAGTATTATCAAAATATCCAGGAATTTGTTCTTTAACAGAATGGTCGTTAAAAATACCGGCAATATTTACAAAATCAAAACCTTTATTGACATACTTTATTTTAATAAAATGTTTTTTATGATCTTCAGGGCGATCAATTTTGGGAAACAGTTTAGAATAACAATATGCCATTATAATTTGAACGATTTCATACTTAGGACTGCTATATGAAATTGTGTTGCAATCCTCTAAAATTTTATTTAACTTATTAACCGGTAATGAACAGAGCTTTGTTAACAGATAATGTCTGCCGTTGTTTTTTGAAATAGAAATTAGGTCCGAAATATTGGTATGATTGGTCCGAAATTTTCTTTGATTGCGATTTTTTCTACGACCATGAGAACGGTTTTTACGAACAGTTTTAGAAACTATATCCAAAATGTTAACAGAATCGGTTCTTGATATATTACCAATTCCCATGATATTATCATTAAGACCGAGAGGGTAGACTGTCTGTAATTTTTTAATCCAATTTAATTCAATTATTTTCCGTGATCGTACAAACTTTGAATGAGATTCACCAGGCTGCTTATTTACTACTTCTAAAGGTTGAACTGTTAAATATTTAATAGGATGATTGTGCTTCTTAAGGTGTTGATAAATGATACTTTTGAATTTATTGGGTCTTTAAAACGATACAGGTGTTCTTGCGTGCGTTTAGATAAAAATCGCCCAGTTTCACCTACGTACTGAATACCGCATCCCGGTTTGTTACATGTGAGTAAATAAATAATACTGTTTGTTTTTCAAGTTATATCAGTCTCAAAATTTAAAGAAAATGTGCGACCATTAAACGTGGACCTTACCGTATTGTTGGTGGAAAGACGGGGACATGTAAGTCATTTTTTGGCATGACACTTATCGATAGAAGGGTAACCACGATTTTTATTGTTAAAATGTTAGCGATGGTAGTATTTTAGATAAGCGATTTTGAAGATTGAGACGTGTAGATACCCTTTGAACGAGTTTAGTATTTAATATTTTTCCATTTCTAAGCTTCATATTTGTTTTTGTTTGTGGATTTAATTAGAAAGGAGCAAAGACTGGCGTCCAGAATATGAACCAGCATACAATCAATTAAATTATGTAAAATGATAATTCTGTTCGGCTAAAGATGTCAAACGCTATCCGTCATTAATTACCCGAAAATAAAACAAAAGATAGGGTATATCAGGGTAGCGACTGACGTCTGACTAAATAGTAGAATGGGGCTGAAAATTGAAATACTACTTTTGATAAATATTCCTAAAGTGATGAACTAGAAGTTCTCGCTCGGACACACACTCCATAATCTAGTATATTATAAGAGCATAAACCTGAAGCACGGGAGGCACTCTACTGTCTCCACACGGCACTAAAGACAAACTCTGTAAAAAATAAAATTGAGAATGGAAATGGGGAATGTGTCAAAGAGACAACAACCCGACCACAGAACAGACAACAACAGAAGGTCACCAATAGGTCTTCAATGCAGCGAGAAATTCCCGCACCCGGAGGCGTCCTTAAGCTGGCCCCTAAACAAATATATATACTAGTTCAGTGATAATGGACGTCATACTAAACTCCAGATTATACACAAGAAACTAAAAGTAAAAATAATACAAGACTAACAAAGGCCAGAGGCTCCTGACTTGGGACAGGCGCAAAAATGCGGCGGGTTAAACATGTTTATGAGATCTCAACCTCCCTATACCTCTAGCCAATGTAGAAAAGTAAACGCATAACAATACGCACATTAAAAGTCAGTTAAAGAGAAGTCCGAGTCCGATGTCAGAAGATGTAACAAAAGAAAATAAACAAAATGACAATAATACATAAATAACAACAGACTACTAGCAGTTAACTGACATGCAAGCTCCAGACCTCAATTAAACTGATTGAAAAATTATGTCTTCATCATATGAATATCAGGCACAATCCCTCCCGTTAGGGTTTAGTATCATACCATCATAAAATATATGAGAAGAGCATAACCCGTGTCATGCCAACAACTGGTTTTAAATAAATGTGTTTAGTTCCGATGCAAAGACCCTATAAGTGAATCAATATTAAAGCCAAAATATGCAATCTTTAATGACCTGACAACAGTATCGTAACTATATCCCTTCTTAATAAGTCTATTTAAAGGTTTTGTTAGCTTCTGAGGTGAATACTGACATTTTAGTGCTTTATAAAGAATATTACCATAAAAGATTGGATGTGAAATACCTGAACGTATAAGAAGTCTGCATGTTGAGCTATATTTACGAATGATGTCCTTGTACCGATGATAAAATTTAGTAAATGTTTTGACTAGTTTGTGATATCGAAAACCCTGGTGTAATAATTTTCAGTAATACATAAAGTTCTTTCGTTAAAATCTGAAACGTTGTTACATACACGAGCGAATCGTACAAGTTGAGATATATAAACACCGTAAGATGGTGACAAGGAACGTCACCATCTAAAATGGATAATTAACGATAGGAAATGAAAATCATCTCTTTTATCATAAATTTTTGTATTAAGCTTTCCGTTAATGATATGGATATCAAGATCGAGGAAAGGGCAGTGGTCATTGTTAGTATTAGCTTTATTTAAAGTAAGTTCAACAGGATAAATTTCTTTAGTATACATACTGAAGTCGTCATTATTGAGAGCCAATATATCATCCAAATATCTAAAAGTATTATTAAATTTTTGTATCAGATGTTGTTTCGATGGGTCTTTGCTGATTTTAGTCATAAATTGTAACTCATAGCAATACAAAAACAGGTCCGCAATAAGTGGTGCACAGTTAGTCCCCATTGGAATTCCGATAACCTGACGATATACGGAATCTCCAAAGCGAACAAAAATATTATCTAGTAAAATTCAAGGGCAGATATAGTATCAAAGCATGTCCAATTGACATATTTCTTTTGTTTATTGCTACTAAAAATGACCTAAAAGAGTTAGAACATATGTATTCACATTCTGACTTTTAAATGCCCATTTAATTAGGTGTGTGAATTTTTTCTTAATGAGAATGTGAGGCAATGTGGTATACAGGGTAGAAAAATCAAAACTTTGAACAGAATCAAAATCATAAATATAAGCATGTATATATATATAAAATGACTGAATAATAGCCAACGATAGTAAGAGTCCAAAACGGAAGCCTGAGTTACTGGAAACAAGTAATGGTAGGGAAAATGAGTGACACAGTATATATATATATATACATCAACATAGCCAAACAGACGACCCTCTTCAGGTTTTCTTTTCGAATTGGAAAGCCCAGGAATTATCCTATTTCTATACCATAGTTAAATAACTCTTGGGTTCCATATTTTGGTGGTTGTACACAACAGTTTATAGACATACATGAAGTGTGTATTCCTACGAAAAGAGATTTTCCAGTTCTTGTCAAAGCTTTCATTCCATATTCCAAAGTTTGC
>JAASAO010003645.1:0-14253 GCA_017311375.1 Mytilus coruscus
GAAAATAAAAATAATAAAAGATGACATAAGAACGTCTGTAAAGGCATAGATTTAAACATAAACTAGTTTGTTTAATGTGAATTACGCGTGTAAACAAAATAAATGTGTTGCTCACCTGTACATGTATATTCAACAATGACCACTGTTTCGTAAAATTTTTTAAAAATACTTTAGAACTCTATTAAGAGTTAACTGACAATTTTAGTCATGTACCGACCATGTGAGGGCTGTATAGCCAGTCAATGTCGTGAAAAACCTCCATCATCAATATTCATGTTGACATATTTGTAGATCTTACCCTGCTGATATTTTTTTTCTTTTTAAAGTTTCTCTATCTTTAGCGGTTTTCAAGGTACTAAACAAAGTCGATGTGCACCTATGTTTTCTATCTTTAGCTATTTCGGCCATATTTGTAGGCAGGCGGGGTCATTGGACATTTTTTTTAGTTAAACTAAATAATTAACCCATGAGTGTGGTCAAGTTTGGTTAGTTTTGTCCCAGTATTTTCAGATGAAATGATCTTTGTAAAAGTTAACGGAAACCGAACGACGGCGAACGACGGACGCCAAGTGATGACAAAAGCTCACACTGGCCAAAGATCAGGTGAGCTAAACATGAAATATATTTTACATTCAATACAAATAGTAATGTGGATTTTTGCAAGTTTTGTTTTAAATTTTCTTTTGACAGACACTTTACAGATAAGTTGGCACTAAACTTTTGAAATCAATCGCAAAATTGTAGTAATTTTATCACAATATGCTTTTATGTTTTGAATTTGCCAGATATTATTTTGAATACAATTAGATTCATTTAAACAAAATATCAGAGTTGAAAATTCAAATAGAATCACAATGTAAAATATTTAGTAAAACAACCCCGCAAATTAGTCCTCTAGAAGAATATGGAATCAGCAAACGTGCATGTTTTTATAAATGAATTTAATTGACATCTTATGATGGATTGCGATTTTCTGCAACCTAAATGCACACAGGCATATGGATTGACGGACACTGTAGGAAAAGTGTTCAACGATGGTATTATTGCTATTTGTCGACTGGCCGTTTATCAGATGTAACGTGTAGAAAATGTATATGTACAGCGAATGCAAAATTGTTTCCTGTCCGAAGCTCAGATAACGTAGGAGGATCGTCAAGGTTTGTCATTGATGCTTAATGTACTTTATAGATGGTTTCATTTTTAAACATTTGATATATCAATCTTTAAAATTTATTCAAGCAAACGTATCGTAGGTGAAAATGAATTATGGTACACATGTAAAACGCCTGGGAAAATATCCGATGAATTCGGAGTATAACCGCCAACTTTTCACGGAACCTAAATGACATTAGTGACTTTTTATCTATTTTTCTGTCTGATAATCAAATTCTACACAATTTGTTGGTATCAGGTTTTACCACTTTAATTTGTATCATTTCGAATTAACCATTCTCTCATTTCCAAAGTCGATCGGTAAGGTTAAATATACACAATCAATGAAAAATAATAACAATGAATAATCTTAATTTAGAGCGGCGTGGTTTACAAAACATTGACATAACATAAGCTCTATGGAGATTTTAGCCGACATATTCAAAACTACTATGTATTGGTTACCTAAACTACATAAAAACCAGTAAAATATCGTTTCATC
The DNA here is from genome assembly GCA_017311375.1 of Mytilus coruscus. Classification (NCBI taxonomy): domain Eukaryota; kingdom Metazoa; phylum Mollusca; class Bivalvia; order Mytilida; family Mytilidae; genus Mytilus; species Mytilus coruscus. The sequence goes on from JAASAO010003645.1 coordinate 1,655, forward strand.
TCGGCCTCTAGTAAGTGTTCTACAACTTATCTTTCAGTGCTTTTAACTAGTTCCTTAACTACTATCAAAGAACTTATCATTAACTTTTGTAATAAAATATATGAAAATAGTGGAATTAACTATTTTTGGAGTGTAAAAATTCTTTGGATGTTTTAGATAAATTACGTGCTTTTGATGATCCTTTTGATTCTGTTGACAGTTTTGACTTTTCAACTCTTTACACTACACTTCAACACAATCTTATCAAACAAAAGTTTTCCTATTTAATTAAATGGTCGTTTGGTAAATCTGAATGCAAATATATTTGCTGCAACTCATTTGAAGTCTTTTTTCAATTAAAAAGGTATATATGCTACATTTACTTACTGGAGGTGTGATAAGATGATTGAACCTGTTAATTTTCTGCTTGATAATATTTATGTACGTTTCGGCAACAAAGTTTATCGACGGGTTGTAGGTATTTCTATGGGCACTAAGTGTGCCCTTTAATAGCAGACTTGTTTTTGTACTGTTATGAATCACAGTTTATGGCCAAACTCAGTAAAGACCTTTTTTTCCTGTCGATACATTTCTGTTTTAAGTAAGGATGCATGTCGTAAAAAATAGTGCACGTATAATTTCAGTTGAAAGTACTTCTTATCGGCATGAAATGCACTCCCATAGCTTGTTCTTCCGTAGGTTTTCATTTTAGTATAGGAAATAGACATAAAACGTTTCTTTTCTAGAAAATGTTTATAGAAAGTTGTTCGTTTTCAATTTTACATTTTGTTGGATACTTGTGTATAGAACGTGTTATAGTAATTTTAGATACAGACTATAAGTCGTCTTTTATCAGAGAAATGTATTGCTTATTCTAAACCATCTCATACCAATAGATCTTAAGCGTAAATAAGTATTAACAAACATACCGAACTCTAATTTAAAAAACGGGGAAGTCCCTAAAACCTGACCAAAATCAAACGCTAGATTATAACAACCAACGGAACGAAAAGAAAACAACTATCATTTTCATTACTGTGTACAGGCATTTTCTTTTTAAGAAATAGTGGGTTAAACCTGGTCTATAACTAGCTAAACCTCCACTTGTATGTAAATGGCTGAGAAATGTTGCATAAATTTCTTATTCATCATACTTACCTGTTCGTTTGTGAAGTAGTATTTAAGAGTTGGTTTTGGGAACACAGTTCGTTGAAACTGATAGTCTTTATGATACTTGTAGAATTGTACTAAATGTCCTTTAAAATGAAAGTAAAACACTGAAGTCAATTTAAATTGTATCATGGAGAAATAGGAAGGTTCATATTTTCGAATACCCTTACCATAAATATGTACTTTTATATTATACATTAAATTCATATACTTCATATTAACTGTGTTTACCTCCAAGGCAAATAAGAAGAGGACAAAATGTAGTGTCACCTGGCCCGTTACATGCGAGAGGTCAAGGATTTTGATCTTCACCGGCTTGAAAAATTAGTATGTGCTTCATCATTGCTAAGCATGTAAAATTTAGACTGGCCGACTTGGGTTTGGTGACCTTTTTCTGGAAATATTCACTTAGTGAACTAACATGTTGATATTTCGACAAAATGTGTCGGTTTTATGCAAAAATTGGATAAACGGTCATATTTATACCAACTTAAAATGTTCAAAATATGCAGGTACTATTTACCACTGAAAGTCAAACAGTCATACATTCAGTTATCACTTCATCCTTAGAAGAAGAAGAAATAAAACTATTAATTCATAGCCCCATTGCTTTCTAAATTAAATTCTACGATTTTTCTTTTGTTTAAATAAAGTGACAGTCATTTCATATTAAAACTATACCTTATCCTGACTTGTGCTGAAAAGTTCAACATACCTTAAATTGCATATTATAGCACACTGGTTCCTAGAAGTTTGGTAGTACTTTTGATCTGACAACAGATATAACAGTGAAGATATGCCCTCCTTTTCAATTTCAATGGCATATATATTTTTGTTATTCAAAATCAACTTTCATCGAGGGTTCTAAGTCTTTAAGCTTTCATTTGATTTCAAAATTACCCAAACATTTTACTTATTGACAAAGTTAAAGCTATGCGTAGGAACCATTTTGCTTAAAGTTATACTTAATTCATTCTTGTATTTTTAATCTGACCGGGCCCGAATTAGTGAGTCTATACCTAGAAAGGTTTTACTTGTTGACCAGATATCGTACTTCAATTCTTATGATTAAATAGCCATTTGAGGAACCACAAGGCGGTGCTGTTTTTATTTTTAAATTTGCTGACTGATTTCCAAATTCCTGAATTTTGTTTCCTTTTCTGCCATCATTCAGTATAGATAAAGATATATTGTTCCAAGTGTTGTAAACATTTTAACATCAAACGAATGTTTACACATATGTTAGTTGGTATCTCTCTCTCTCTCTCTCTCTCTCTCTCTCTCTCTCTCTCTCTCTCAAGTTGAAACTTTACATTGTATAGCATGCCTTATATATGCATTAATGATTGTAATCTGACATATAGTATGAAGATACTTGACCTCTCTGACTGACACCATCTACCGCACTTTCAGTATCGACAGACATATAATCGTAAATCGCTGGTTCCAGGAAGGTTATACTTGATGCTGGTGTAAAGGGATCATACGATTTCTTTTGTACGTATACGGAATTCTGATAGTTATCCACCCTGACAAAACAATCAGCTGAAATTAAAAAGGTAGTAAGAAATGCAAAAGACATTTTCATTGGTTAATATTAAAACTGAATATGCCATTGCAGCAATATTATAATTTTTCAATTGAAAGTAGAGGATCTTTAACTTTAAGACTTCTTTTTTATCTTTTATTTCTTCTACAATATCTTATTTCAATGGCTCTCAAATATTTTCAACGCTCTTCGACAAGACGGAAGCTATTGAATATAATATTAATACATAGGACCAAAGACCTATCCAAATCTCATCTTAAATTCCTCATTTGGAATTAGGATGATTTTCCATTAAGATAGAGAACAAAATCTCCAAGGATGCATACATTGTATATCCTACACTTTTCTTTTCTCTTTATGATTTGCAATCTTATTTATTATGCACTCGTGAAGATATACAATTACACTCAAATCAGGGAAAATGTATACAGCTATAGTCGTATTATTCAACAGTGAAAAACTTATTAAAACGATCAAAAATGTATTAACGGACACATTATCTAGTGAATATCCCTTTCATACATGTACGTACCCATTTTCTAGTGGCAGTCCAAATTTCCCGCCCTTTATCACAGTCTTCCCATTTTGCAGAAAATACCGTTAGATTATTAATTGATAATCTGTTCTTGTCCCGGATATGCCAGAAATGGTTGTTACTGGATTTTAAGCATGCAACAATCAATAAGCAATCATTAATAAGTCAATCAACAACCAGTCATAAATAAGTTCTTGTGTTTCATTATATTATATTTAAACGAGTGAAATTATACTTGTATCTATTTTGACTTACCAGGAAAAAGAATAGTAGCGGCAAACAACAGAATTTTGGTCATTGCCATGTGAAACATGCCTACTGCCAGTAAAGGTTTGGCAAACAATGTTGAAATGTATGTATACGAGTTATTAAAAAACGAAGTTATAACGAATTTTCATACAAGGAGTGTCTTAAAGTTTAATATTTATTGACCTTTCCTTCTAATTATATAAGTGCAGTTAAATGTTCCAATTTTACTTCATTATTGCAGTATAAAAGTAGATAAAAACTTGTAAAAACAACATTTAATAGAAAATTGCTGCAATAATGGAGTAAAATTTGAACATTTATTTGCATTTATATAATAAGAAGGAAAGGTCAACATTGAAATAGAAAATTGCAGTTAAATGTTCAAATTTTACTTCATTATTGCAGCAATTTTCTATTTAATATTGTTATTTTACAAGTTTTATATCTGCTTTTAAATCACTATATTATATATATTCTAATATTCTCATTTGAACCTTCGAATTCAAAAATCTCATTGACATCATTCTATATTTTCCATTTTTAGAATAAAGCATACTTTCATGTTATAAATAATTAATATTTCGATAGGGACTGACGGTTGACCCCTTCTAGAAGAACTATTCCTGTTTTGTTATAAATGGTTACCCCGTAGTTTACTGCTAGTAATAAAGATCGAACTAAACGATAACGTTTTTTCATTGATAATGATGTTCCATACTGATATTCCATACGACCTATTGATGCAATGTACATTTTAGAAACTGATTCTGTATGCAGTGACATTTCCGATTTCCATGAACATAATAATTTGTCCCATTACTAAACAAAGGCAAATATATTATATATGTAAAAGTAAAACGGGTTTGACTCTCCCACAAAAAACGAAAAACACATTAAAGATGGCGTCACCCTATTTACAACAAGTTTTTGTCGGATGCACTGACTTAAGGGCATACGATACAGTTTTGATCCCGTATTTACATTTTGATAAAAATTTCCATATAGACAATTTTTACCTGATTAAATCAAATATGTAATAAAAATATACCTTCATGTGCTACTTTTGAGTAAAATGAGGTCGAATAATTTTATATATTGTTAGTTGCATCATATTGAAATTACTTGTAGTGCTTCCATACAAATAGTCATAGATTAAGGGCATACGATACAGTTACAGGGGAGGTAATGACGTTGCTAACGTAAATTGTTATTTTCGCGACGTCAAACTGTGACTTATCGGGAAAAGATTCAGTTTTCGACTGATTTTTATCATTCAAACTGATTTAACTTGAAAACGAGTTCATGGACCCTCTGTTTTTGGCATTTGGTTTGATTACGCGAGAAGATTATTTGTACCAATTATCATGAAAACGTAAATAGTGCAATTTTTTAAATTTGATGAATATACAGCAAAAATGATGTTTTTTCTACATTCATGAACATTTGATAAATATGAGTTATTTCTGAATAAAAATGTATAAATTTTAGGATACTTATAATATACAGAAATTACAAATTATTTAACAAAAACCATTTGTGTATATCTTTTAAAACAAAAGTTATGTCTTTCTTTCGAAAGGAAAATACGGCCACAAATCCGAATTTTGAGAAAAATATACAAAATTTTGACCTCATTTTACTCAAAAAGTAGCACATGAAGTGATATTTTTTATTACATATTTGATTTAATCAAGTAAAAAATAGTCTATATGGAAATGGTTATCAAAATGTAAATACGTGATCAAAACTGTATCGTATGCCCTTAAAGTCAACGTAGCGTAGCAAGGAGTACATTACCACTGTTTCGGAGTTTGATCGTGTATACAAGTCAGATTTGTGTCTTTAGTTCCGATTGCCATTACAATACGATGGATTTTTCAATCGTGTACAACAGGTTTTGATCTGTGTTTATACCTGTTACATCTTCAATACCGATATCCGGTAACAGGGTGTGTTAAATAAAGCTTTTGAATGTTTATACATGCATGTAGCACATGCACTACATTGATATTCCAATGCTAGTCAATAAATTTAATAATTTTAGACAACAAAAATTCTACACGCAAAAATGTAGGAAAATGGAGAAAAACACAACAATGATGATGATTGCTGGTTGCTTTACATCATACATAACAAATAAATAACTGAATGAATGAACTATGTAGAAAATTACAAACAATTTTTTTTATCTGTTTAAAGTAGTTTATTTATAAATACAAAATTACCAGATACACCATATTGGTCAACCACTGTGTGATGGTGGCCGTAAAACTTAAGTAGTGTCGATTTCAGTCGTAATTCAACCTCAGAGCTCTGTTTGACCAGTTTATAAGTTAGAAGAATATGAAAGGCCGTTCATGTCAAAAACCCGATAAAGTAACGCGGTAGCATTTAACGCGATAAATACAGTTTTAACGCGTTAAAACAATTTTGTAACGCGTTATTTGATTATTTAGCGCGTTAAGCAATAAACTACTAAAATGCCCGAAAAACTTTCTACTTTCCTCTTAAGTACTTTTTAAGGCGTCAGATTTTACGTGAAACTTACTAAATGAAATGGCCGCATGTGTCATATCTTTGTCAATTTTCTCGATAATGTTTAGATTTTCAGCACATTTAAATAGTATTATTGTCATAAATCACAATTTGCGTTAAACAATAATTAACGCGTTATAAAAATATTTAACGGGTTAAAAGAAGGTTTAACGGGTTAAAAGAGTGTTTAAGGTGGATGGGGCGTCTTAATTAAAATCCATAGAATTTTTTCAATAATTTGTCAAAATGTAGTTTTGATTATGCTTTTTACGAAAATATAATAAAATAGTATGGGTCACCGGACTTTTTTTTTGAAGCTACAGGTTGTGCAAAATTGTGAGATTTTGTATAGATTATGCATGGAAAATCCAATTTTGAGTGTTAAAAAGAAAACTACACCATAGAATTTTAAGATAAAATGTGAGAAGATAGCTCTTGTCTTATAACATGCTTTCAGATAAAGAAAAGAAAAATGGGGTCACTGGACTTGTTTTCTTGTTGCATATTAAAATAAGTAAATTTACAACACTTTCTAATAATTTAATTTTGGATGTAACGCGTCTTCTGATTGGCTGACGTTGTTTTGTTTATCAGCTCATAGACATAATTTTGTCATGTGACCGTGACGTCATCAACGTTTTTCATGGTTTACTCCGGTTTAAAATGGAATTTAGAATTAAATTATAAGAAAATATTACAGTCATTCCTTAATTATAAAATTACTTTATCCGAGTTATCTCCTTACAACTGAATTATCTCCCTTATGTGGCAAAAGTTGAAAAAATTGAACCAAACAAAACATTGTGTTTTTTTAGAAAATACAGTCGTAAATATGATAAAACACGTAATTTTCTATATTAACATGAAAAGTCTTACATATGAATTACATACTACTCTCAAAATTTGCACGTTTCATTAAAGATCTAGACCAATTATTATCTGCTACTTCAAAATCAAAGATGTAGGAAGAAACCCCAGCCACCTTAAGGTGGCTCACTAATAAGGACCCCCGGTAGAATTTTTTATTTTCACATATTTTGTAGATTTTTTATGCTGAATCCAAAATGTAAAGAAAAAGGGGTCACCAGGCTCGTTTTCCCTGAAATGGAAGCGAAATATGCGATTTTGACCCTATTTCCAAACTTTTCCACCCTTTCAACAATAACGACTACATCAAATTCAAAGACTTTAAGAACCATGTCAGTATGATTATTATGTGAAAAACAATTAAATTTGAAATGTAAACGTTCCCTTGGTTGTTTTAGACTTAAAAATCCTTTTATTTTCAGATTTATGTCTAAATTTTGCATTTTCTAATTTCAGTTTAAGGCTAAAATATTGGTTAAATCGATTTTTCGTAAAATTTCCCGGTAGATTTTTAAAAAACGGATATGTCAAAGCTATGAACTTTTCGAGCATTTTAAGGTAAAATAAAATGGGGGTCACCAGGCTTTTAAAAAAGTTACGAGCTTTTGTTTAACCCCTCTACTCCATGAAGTCTGATTTCAATGCACTCCATTAATTACTTTCTTGTGAATTTTTTATTGATGTCTTTAAATAAATAATGTTTGTAATTATATCAATGGACGATAGCTGAATATAAATGTGATTAACATTTTACTGTTTGTTATAAAAAAGCGAAATTTTGATTATTTTGGTGAAATACGGTAATTTTGTCTGGCGCGAGTTGCTTCCCTCTAATTTGGCGCCATAATCGGACAACAGAAATTTCAGGGTCGCCATTGCTGAGCAGCATACTGCACTGATAAATACGACCATGTACATGAATAACAGACATAGTGGCGAATAGACAGCGATGAAGGTAGAGTCATTACATAAGAAAACATAGATTTTAATATATTAGACAGCCAAATGTTATCAGTATCACGAAAATACAAAGTGGGGGTTATCTCAAAATACTCGCTACTGTAGAAAATCACTGCGGCTGAAACCTTGCATGGGCTAAATTTCTGTTCTGTGTATAATAGTTATGACTGTATCTTATTTATGTGTTTACTTGACCCTTCACCTGTTAACTGGCAAGTTGTGAACATGTATAGCCTGTTTTGAAAAATATCCGTGTCAAACAGTCAAAGTCACAAAGAGGAGCTAGGGAGGGGATGGTCATTTTTAGGATCTGCGCTACCGTTAGCGTCAAATGAGTTGATTATATATCGTCATTCGTAAAGTTTAATTTCGTAGCCACGTTAGGGTCAAATGGAGTAAAATATTTATCGTTAACGTCTATGCTGACTAGTAATGTGGGGTACCCCATAACTTCCCTCGGACAGGGGTTCATGATTCCCACTCCCAATCCCTATCCCCAAATCCCATTTCCCTTCCCTTTTACTCTAAAATTTTCCCCCTAACTTCTATTTCCACCCCCTTTGCTCCCAGACAGAAAAATGGCAAAATATTTCCCAGATAATTCATCCCCCCCCCCCTCCTCTCTTTTCGAATTCTTGTCCTTTCACCCAAAATCATGTTTGCTCCAATTCACGTTCATCCCTTTCACATTCACACCCTGAGTCTGTTTGTACCCTTCCTTTAATCTAAATCATGCTTTTGTTAGTATAGTTCTATAACAGGATAAAATATAGATATATTAAGTTTATTTTATTATTTAAAAATAAAGTGACTCACACGAGATCAAAGGGTCTTTTCTATTTATAATCTTCATAAGATTTACTTCTACCAAACTAGTTACTTTTATTTTCACTTCAGACTAGGCTAACTAACGGACCTGCACATGATACCCCCTTTTCCCACTTCCTGATCCCTCAATCCCATGAACATTCCGATCCCTTACCCCTGTCCACCCGATCAAGGGGTTCGATTGTTTTGTTTGTTTTCTTGAGAATATAAATGGCCTAATTTGTAAATTATAACCACTACGGTACGATGCAATACATTTTATTGATTGATTCGTCTTGATCACAATTTGTTTACAATTAACCCCCCCTTCCGTCTCTCTTTGGTATAAAATATTTCATAACATCAAGTATCAGGTTCAAACATACACTGTAGGGCTTATCTTGTTTACCAAATAACACATACATTTGAGTTGAAAAATTCAATATTGTTTTGTGCTTAGTATTTTATATACAAAATTTGTGTATCCCATATTCCAAACAGGGTACAAGACACCTCAGCATAATTTGGTTGACGAGGAGTACAAATGTAGCTCAGCTGCATTTCAGAATTTTTAGGCAGAGAAATAACTTGTCCATGGCAGCAAAACAGCATGCCCCGAAAAGTCTGTATTCAACATACATGACATATAAAAACAAAATCACCTTTTACACTTGCTGTCCATGTAATTTTATTTTGTTTACTCATTTTTGTTGCCACAAATTCTTCATTTTTTTACGCCGTAGCGGAGGGGGCATTAAGTTTTACCCTTGTCTGTCTGTACGTACGTCCCAAAATTGGTTTCCGTTCTCTAACTTCAGTTTGCCTCAACCAAATGTTATGAAACATACAAAATAGATATAGGAAGATGTGGTGTGAGTGCCAATGAGACAACTCTCCATCCAAAATGCTTATTACCAACAAACACAGATCAAATTTGAATTTTTTGGTGGTGTCACTTTAAGTTTTACTGTTCTAGAGTAATCATGGTAATGCCCTTTACAAATGGAAAATTGCTGAGATTTTTGTTTCCGTTCTCTAACTTTAGTTTGCCTCATCCAAATGTTATGAAACTTATACACATTACTTATTACAACAAAACTCAGATCAAGTAAAAATTTGGGTAGTGTCACTCTTACCGTTCTTTAGTTAATACTTATGTTCCTTTATAACTTTATATGCAAGCAGGGCATCATCTGTGTCCCATGGACACATTCCCATTTATTTAAAATATGAATTACATTATGCTTTTAAATGTCAATCATGGTTGATTTTCTGACAGAATTACTCTGACATTTAATTTCAGGCTTCAAGTACATGTGAGAGGAAGGAGTGATTTGTTGTGAAAGATCCTGGAATGTTCAACTTTACTTGGAAACTTTTGGCAAAGTACTGACAGAATTTACAGGAGGAGCCAGTAACATCTTGTCTTGCAATTGGGAACGATATGTAAAGTGCTGAAACTTAAGAAAAACATTGGAAGCCAAGATCAACAATACTTGGAACTACATGTATAATCAAAGTACTGTCAGAATCCATATGAGAGAACCCAAGATCATCTACACTTGGTGTCTATATGCAATGTGTTGTCAGAATCCACTTAAGAAGCCAAGATCAACTATAATTTGGAACTATATGCTTTATTTCTGTCAAAATCCATAAAAAAAATCCAAGATCAAAAGGACCTACATGTACTTTACCTACCTGTCCCAATGATGAATACAGATTATTGAGTCATAAAAAACACTGAAGAAGAATATTGATATAAAAATAATGAAAATATAGAGCTGATCAGCTAATGATTGTACTTGTACATGGTGTATACATGTCAACAATTTGTGTATATTGAAATTAACAATGCTAATAAATGTTTTATAAATTTGATCTCATAGACATTTGAGGAATAAAATAAAAATGTTTCAAAAATGAATTTTAATAGAGCTGAATTATTTTTTTTTGTTGTTGTCTGTAGTGAATTTTCTGCAAACACAATTCAAGATATGCAAACTGCAATATATGCAGTTGTCTTTAATACAGAAGGTAGCTATGAGATTTGTAAATTTTGGAAATCATAATACCAAGTGGCAGTTGTGGTAAATGCACATGCCTTTGTCTCACCAACCCTGACCTACATGTAAATGGCCACTTGAAATATTTTACATTATTTGGCATTTGTTTTCCATCCATGTGCTATTCAGTTTCTATTTCAAGTTATATTTTCTGGATAAAAGGAGAAATAAAATACAGTTTTGTTCAATGAGACAGCAACCAAACAAAACAACCAAAAGAATTATATATTGTCTGGGAAAACTTGTGTCTCACTATTACCTGAAATTATTGCGTGCATTCATCATTGCGATTTTTATACGACCGCAAAAAAATTTTGTGGTCGTATATTGGTATGACGTTGGCGTCGTCGTCGTCGTCGTCCGAAGACGCATTGGTTTTCGCACTCTAACTTTAGTTTAAGTGAATGGATCTCTTTGAAATTTTACCATAAGGTTCAATATCACAAAGGAAGGTTGGAATTGATTTTGGGGTTATGGTACCAACAGTTAAGGAATTAGGGGCCAAAAGGGCCTAAAATAAGCATTTTGTAACTTTCAGACATAGCTTGTGTGTTAGTGTATGGATCTCTGACATTATACCACAAGGTTCCATATCACAAAGGGAATGCTGGGATTGATTTTGGGGTAATTGCCTCAAAATTTTAGGAATTAGGGGCCAAAAAGAGGCAAAAACAAGCATTTTTCTAGTTTCATGACAATAACTTGTGTGTAAGTGTATGGATCTTTCTGAAATTGTACTACAAGGTTCCATATCACAAAGGGAAAGCTGGAATTGAGTTTGGGGGTAATTGCCTGAAACGTTTAGGAATTAGGGGCCAAAAGGGCCAAAATAAGCATTTTCTAGTTTCCAGACAATAACTTGTGTTCAAGTGTATGGATCTCTGAAATTGTACTGCAAGGTACCATACCTCAAAGGGAAGGCTGGGATTGAGTTTGGGGGTGATGAATCATAAGGGGGTTCAAAAAATTGGGGGATTTTTTTTTTTCCTTTTTTTCCTTTTTTTTCTTTAAAATTTTCCATTTTAAGTTGGTTATTTCTGATTTATATTTAAAAGCAAATAATAATGATATGGCAGGAGATACACACCAAACATGATGTGTAAATTATTATATAATAAGTATTGTGCAATAGCAAGAAATTTTCAATTGCACAGTATTGCGCAATAGCAAGAAATCTTCAATTGCAGAGTATTGCGCAATAGCAAGAAATATCCAATAGCACAATATTGCGCAATAGAAAGAAATTGTCAATTGTACAGTATTGCGCAATAGCAAGAATATTCAATTGCACAGTATTGTGCAAAAGAAGATACTTTGTATAAATTGCTTATTTCTTGACCAATTTCAATGGGGTTTTATTCTTGAACTCTTGGGGTTCTTTAATATGCTGAATCTAATCGTGTATTAAGTTTTTGGATTTTGGGCCCCGTTTTAAATTGGTCCACATTGAGGTCCAAAGGGTCCAAAATTAAACTTTGTTTGATTTCATCAAAATTGAATTATTGGGGTTCTTTGATATGCCGAATCTAACCGTGTATTTAGATTCTTAATTTTTAGTCCTGTTTTCAAATTGGTCTACATTAAGGTCCAAAGGGTCCAAAATTAAACTTAGTTTGATTTTAACAAAATTGAATTCTTAGGGTTCTTTGATATGCTGAATCTAAACATGTATTTAGATTTTGATTATGGACCCAGTTTTCAAGTTGGTCCAAATCGGGGTCCAAAATTAAACTTTGTTTGATTTCAACAAAATTGAATATATGGGGTTCTTTGATATGCTGAATCTAACCATGTATTTAGATTTTTGATTTTTGGGCTCCGTTATCAATTTTTTCCACATTGCGGTCAAAAGGGTCCAAAATTAAACTTTGTTTGATTTCAT